>PVIY010012897.1:0-32707 GCA_004026745.1 Myrmecophaga tridactyla
GGGAGTGTCTTCTGCAATTAGTGATGCTAAATCTAATCATGGGAAGCCTTTTAAGGAGAACTCAGAGGAGACAGGTTTCATTCCTGCTTCGGCTGGTGAGCCTCTCCTGTGGAGTTCATCCAGACCCTCCATCGGAGTCGTCGGCTTCGCAGTCTGCCCTGTGGATTTTGGACTCTGTGTTCCTGCGGTCACGTGAGACTCTTATAAGGGATTAAAAAAAATGTCCTTTGACTTTCAGATCGTTTCCACAACCCAACACCCCGATAAGACGTACAGGGATTTCCATGGTCCCTCCCTTACTGCCCCCTATTATGGTTTTTGGGAAACCCAAATTTCTTTCCATCTTGACCCTTGAGGATGTATCAGATGTGCTATGTTCATCGGAGACCAGTTTTCTTTGATTTAAAAAGTTTTACTTGGCAACGTATGCACAACATAACATTTCCACTGGAACCCCTTGCGAGTGTGCAGTCCAGGGATGCTAATCACATTCACAGCTGCGTTACTGCCACCACCCCCATCTGTTCACAAACCGTTTTCATCACCCTAAGCAGAAACACGGGCGCCCCATTTACCACCCTCCCTCCCAGCCCCGACACCTGTAATCTACTTTGGTCTCTCTGAATTTGCATATTCTAGGTATTCTCTATGAATGAGAACATACAACGTTTGTCCTTTCGCGTCTGGTTTATTCCACTCAACATAAAAAAAATATTTTCAGCTTCATCCGTGTTGTGGCATGTATGAAAAATAGTTCATTTTTACAGCTGAATAACCACATTCCATTCCCATTCTTTGTATACATCACGTTTTGCTTATCCATTCATCTGCTGATGGACACTTGGGTTGCTTCCACCTTTTGACTACTGTGAATAACGCTGCAATGAACACTGCTGTGTAAGTATGTGCTTGAGTCCCTGCTTTCGTTTCTTTTGGGTATATTCCTGGAAGTGGGATTGCCGGGTCAAATGGCAATTCTATACTTAACTATTTGAGTTAGCGCCGCAGGTGCTGCACCTTCTTATATTCCTAATACACGAGTGTTCTTATTTCTCCACATCCTTCCCATTTTTGTTGTCTAATTCTCGCCATTTTAGTGGGTGTGAAATGGTATCTGGTATCAAATAGTAATTGTGGTTTTTGATTCGCATTTTCATGTGCTTATTGGTCACATCATCTTTGGAAAAATGTCTGTTCATATTCTTGGAGGCCAGTTAGTCAAACCACAGTTGAATCTGCTCCTTCTACACTCTGCTGGGGGAGGGACTCTGCAAACCCTTCTGCTTTGCCTGCAGCTCCCTTCCCACAGGAATCACTAGAGGAGGCCCGTGTGGGTTTGCAGAAGGAACTTGTCCACCTCTGCTGGCTTCCTGTTCCCGGAAGCCTCATTCCAGCTGCACTTCATCCTGGCAGGGGCACTTCCTTGCCAAAGTGGCAGTATTGAATCCAGCTTGCAGGTTTCCCAGCTCTTGTAGGGCAGGACCAGCCCCCAGAGATGCTGGCACTGACTGGCTCTGAGTTTCGGCTCCGTGGGGCCCGTCTCTAAGAGCCTAAACTTTAATAATTCCAATCACTTTTCTTCGTCCTCCCAGCCCTAGGGGTGGTGGCTGCTTCCAGCAGTTGGTAACTTAGATCTGTGCCTGGCCTGAGCAGCCCTGGGCCACATGCCAGAATTGAGATATGCTCTCAAGTGTAAAATACACACCAGATTCCAGAGACTTGGTACAACAAAAAGGACGTAACATATCTCAATAATTTTTGCATGGATTTCATGTTGAAATGATCATGTTTTTGGATAGGGTGGTTTAAATAAAATACATTATTTTCACCTGTTTTTTTTACACACTTTTTATTGTGGTGATAGTTGTCCCACATGGTTAGCCATTTTCAAGTCTACAATCCAATGGGGGTGAATTGCATTCATCATCTGGTTCTTTTTAAAATGTGGTCATTAGAAATTTAAAAATTACACGTGTGGCTCACATCGTATTTCTACTGGACTTCTCTTTTTGCACTTCCAGTCATCCAGTTAATAATGTGATCTCCTGTTAAGTCTGTATTAAATCCTCTCTGTTCAAATAGCCAGTGGGGCTTCCCTCTCCTGACTGGACCCTGACTCGGGCAAGACTCGGGCAAGGAGGAAATGATGACTTCACCACTGGCTTCTCGAGCCAAACAGAAGAATTTAGTTAGATTCTGTTGGGGTTTGGAGCTGTTGGCACCCCAGGAAAATGTGTTCTTAAACCTAATCCATCGCTGTGGGTGGGACTGTAGGTAGAACCTCATGATGAGATGACTTCCGTTAAGGTGTGGCCTGCCTCAGTCAGGATGCACCTTAACCCCACTATGGAATCCTTTAGGAGCAGAATGACACTCAGGAAGAGCGGAAGCCACAGGAAGCAAGAAGCTGAAATTCAGCAGAACCCGGAGGAGAAGGGAGAAGACAAGAGGCCTCCATGTGCACTGCCATGTGACAGAGGACCCCATGACAGGATCACCGACAGCCGGCCCCAGACCGCCGGTCTTCAGGAAGAAAGCATTGCCTTGATTTGGACTTTCTTTTACCCTTAAAACCATGAGCTAATAAATTCCCATTATTTACGCCAACCCACTGTACGGTCTTTGCTTGAGCAGACAAGGAAGGAAACTAAAGCAGACTCCATGGGTTATTGTGGATTGGAAACCACAACCAGCAAAATCAGCAAAATAGCATGCTGGGGGCTCCGTATAAACCCAGAGTGTGCTGGTGGCATCAGCAACTGCCGACCGCTGGACAGTGACCAAGAAATCAGGTACTCAGTGTGGTCACACCCGCGCCCTGCGCCCCTCTCTTGAGTGGCTGAGCATCAAGTCCTAGAACCAGACCTAAAAGGACCGTCCAGGTTTTATGCAGGACACAGGTGCAGAGGATTTGTTGTGCGAATTCGGCTCCTCATCAGGCCCAGTGACCCCCTAGCAGCCAGCAGAGTCCCCACTGGATGCCCAGCTCAGTGCCGGGGGTTGGTGGCTGCACATGGGGGAACGCTGAAATCACAACCACACGGGCAGGCCTGCAGGGAGGGGGCCCTGTGCCATGTTCCATGGCGGGGCTGCCTTCGGGGAGCTGCTGCTCCTGGCAGTCCACTGCGGGCACCCTGTGGCTGGTCCCTGACACCCCTGGGAGGGGTGGGGCACGGAGAGTCTGGTTGTCAGGCTTTGGTGCTCAGGCTCCCACAAGACCCTCGAACCTCGCCGGATGCTGCCAGCTCGAGGCAGGAACACCTGAGGGTCGCTGGCGAGGCCCTGGGTCTTGCTGCAGAAGTGGGGTGGGGGGGGTCTGTGTCACCTTCCGCCCACTCCACCTGGTGGCCCCCCAAAAGCCACGGGGAGTTCCTGCCATCCCATGACTATTGCGCTGGTATCTGCGCAGGAAACAATTTTACCACGAAACCTCAAAGAACTCCCGCTTTGCTCAGAGCTCATTTTAGACATTTTTATTGCTAGAATTGGGTCTGAAGTTCTGAGGCGGTTCTAGAATCCCATAGTTTGGAAACAACTGTTGGGTGACAATCACCCTAAAGACAACTGTTGGGTGGACTAAGATCACGGTCATGGTGAACAAAGACGTGCTCAGGTTCAACAGGAGGTGATCGCCAGCTTGACCTTCACCTCGACGGCACTGGACTCTACCAAAGAGGTGCCATGGGGTCTCGGCGAGGCTGAGAGACCCTTGACTGCTTGAGGGAAGCACCCACCCTGCCACAGGTCTGAGCAGAAATTTCTCAAACTCCTTGTTCTAGGAATCATGTCCTCTCAGAGGGCCACAGCGGACCGTCCACCACCAGCTCGGGGCCACATCCCGGCCCAGGCGAGCCCACAGCTGCGTCAGTCATCCCAGCCCGGGGAAGGTCACGGAATTTTCTTTTCACAACAGGACAGAAATTTAGATGGCCTTTTCTAAAGTGCTCTGGAACTTTTCAGTACAAAAGTACAAAAACACTGATTATAAACATGGCACGAAGGAGATCGGATGTATGGGAGGTACATGTATTTCATAGGAATTGAGAAGTGGCTGATGGGAAAGGATGCACTTCTCCTTTTTGTTCCTTGCTGTTGCCATGGACCAGCTGGGAGGGAGGGACAAGGTTCTCTGAGGAAGAACTTGGGGACGAAGACAGGGGACTCAGCCATTCGCTGGGCTCAGGAGGTCAGGAATTACACTCTCATTTGCTCTTCTGAGTCTGAGCTGCTCCTGCTCTTCTGAGTCTGAGCTGCTCCTGCTCAGAGGCTCAGCTCCTTCCTGCAGGCATCGGGGCAGGGGCTGCCGGAGGGCTGGACTTCCAGAGGGAGCAGCTTTCTGACAGCGCTTCACTCCCTCGGGCCTGTGTCTGAGAAGCGTGGATGTCGGGGCTACCGCGTGAGGGGCCCACACCGCGCCAGCTTCTCTGAGGCCACCCCGAGGCCAGGTCCCAAAGGCTGCCTCGGCCCTGCCCGGTGCCCACAGTTCTGCCTTCTGGGACAAGGACAAACAGACCATGGCCTGGTCCTTTCAGCTGAGCTTCGGGAGGTTCTTGGCCCTGGAGGGGTCCAGAGAAAGGCCTGAGACATCCTCCAGCTCCCCTCCACGTCCGAGCTTGCACCTCGACGTCGATTTTACCAAGTGAGTCGGATGCTCTTGCCAGCCCATGACTGTTCCATGGACACCTGAAACCAACTGCCCTGCGGCAGGGCAGGCAGAATGGCGGCTTCCCCTGGGGTGGCCCTCGCCCTGCACTGGTCACAATAAATGCCCACAAGGCCACCCCCTGCCACCTCACTGGTGTCTTGTCTGCGGGGCCGGACACAGCAGTGCCCCCATGCAGGGTGCTCTGGGTTGTACCAGCCCCGGGGGGGCTCCCACCCCCACCCACAGGGGCTCAGTCGTCCCTGTGCCCGCTCCCCTGACAGGCTGAGGGCGCCGAGGCCAACGGCCCTGGAGGCTCTGAGAGCAGTGCGGCCGTTGTGAGGGGCTCCTTGGAAAAGTGTGGACACAGCAGGCCTTGGATACCTCCAGCAGATTAGAAAAAGAGCTTCGGGCAGCCTGTTTTGAGATGAGCTTCTGAGCCCAAAGAATCCACTGTTCTCTCCTGTTGGTTCTGGGGGCTCTGTCCCCTGCTCTGCCCCGTGGGATTGGTCCAGACGACAGAGCTGCCCCTGCTGGGGTTCAGCCGTGGTAGGGAAACAAGCCTCAGACTTGGGGCACACAGGTCACAGGGTCCCTGCTTTGGAAGTCATTCTGCCTGTGGCCGCACACTCAAGCCGAGGGCCCCGGGCCGCGCTGCATACCTGGCATGAGGCTGGAGAGGACGCTCCAGCCTCCTCTGGCCTCCCTCTGACCGTCTCCGGCCTTGGGGGTTGGTGCCTGTGCCTCCCGCTCACAGCAAGGTTTTGGCCTGTTGTAGGTTCCTTGCTGGACCCCCCACCCACCCCAGGCATTGCTGCTTGAAAACACTGCTTGTGACAGCTATCTCTCCTACCCGAATGGGGTACTGCCATTAAGATTAACTCCTGGGTTTAGCATGGGTTCATTCTTCAGTTAAAAACTTTTCTTTTCGTATATAAAAAAAGAGGTTGAGAAAGTTATCCAGGCACCACTGCTAATCCTAGGGAGAGGGCCAGGCGGCTGCTGAGCAGTGACAGCCTTGGACTCCGGCAGCTGTCAGGGTGCTGTGTTCAGAGGAGGGGAGGGGCAGCTGGGTGGGTAAAGTGACCCCATGGGGATTCCCAGAGACCACAGCGGCGGGTGGGACAGAGGGTGGTCTGTACTGGGCCATCTCCTGGGGCCGGCCCCCTTAAGCCTTGCTCTTTTAGAAAAAGATGACGTCTTCCTTGCTGGCTTCTTCCTCGGCGGTGAGTGGCGTGGCCGGCGGTGGCAAGGGGGACGGGAGCAGGGGCGGCGAGGAGAGTCCCCCAGCCCTGAGGCTGAAGCTCTCGGGCTGGATGTCGGTTGGGGCTGGGTTTGGGGCTGGGCAGCAGGGTTCTGGAAGAGAGAGGGATGGTGGGGGGTCCCTGGCCATCAGCAGCCACCCGGCGCTGGGAGGCAGCCCACTGCCCCGGGGGTGCTGGGCTCACCTGTGGGTGATGCAGAGTTCTGGCTGCGAAGCAGGATGGGGCTCAGCGACCTGCGGTTCCGCAAGGTGCTCTCGTCCTTGCCCATGAACTTGGTGAGCAGCAGCTGCTGCTTCAGGTCAAACGAGCCTGAGAGAGGAGGAGGAAGGTGGAGCCTGGGGTGTTCAGGCCTTAGGCTGGACCCGTGAAATGCTCCCCCAGCTGGCGAGGGCAGCCTCGGGGTGGCCAGGCACCTCTCCCTTTCCCCTCACCATCTCCCACAGGCCACCAGACAAGAGTCCCAGGCTGGACCCTGCTGAGGCATAAGCCCCAAATTCACCTACAGGGAAAACGGCCCCCCTGTACCCTCAAGAACCAAAGGTCCCCTAGAGGAATTCAACGTCAGGACGGGAGAAGGGTGAAGCTGCCGACTCCGGAGGAAACTTTCTGTCCCCGTCCCCACTGCCCCTTGTCCACCGAGTGCCTGCAGAGCACCTGCCCTGCTCCAGACCCCAGCTCCTCCGCTGGGGGCCCGAGGCAGCGTGGCCCCCAGTGACCAGCTCCACCACTCGTGCGGGCTGCTCTAGGGCAGGGGACTTACCTTCCTAAGGCCTCGGTTTCCTCCTCTGGGAAAAGGGGCCATGAGGGGTATGTGGGCCCATGCTGACTGCCTGGCTCCCCACCAAAAATACCTCAACAGCGCCCTGGAGCACTGGAGGGCAAACGGGCGTGCGGGCACCTGCCTCTGTGCTCTGACTTCCTGCCTGTGACGCTCTCCTCAGTCTCTTAGGCCTCTGACAGGCCCCTTCCTTCTGAATGGCCAAGAAGCAAATCTGTCCCTGGTCCCAGGAAAAGGACAATGGAGTCTGGCATTTCAATCCTGCATCTTGTAATAAAAAGCTTCTGTGTTCAGGGCCTCTCTCAGCCATGCCGCCACCAGGCGCCTTCTTTTTCACACTGGTGTCCTTTTTTGGTGTACCTACCACGAGCCCCAATTAAGGGAATGGAGCCTTTATGGTCTCATCAACCATAATTCCAGGAGGAAGGGGCGGGTGCCAGCATGCTGAGACTGCCACCCCTGTCCCAGGCTGAGGGGCTGCTGGTGGGGAGGCCCACCCTGACTGCCAGGCCCAGATGGGGCTCACCTGAGCTCTCCCACCGCTGGGAGCCCCGACTCTTCCCTCCCTTGTCCTTGCTGCCCTTGGTGGCAGTGGCCAGCTTGGTGGGAATCTGCTGCTGCACGGCCGCCTGCTTCTGTATCTGGTTGGTGGCACTCAGCAGCTGGATGGGTACATCGCTCTTGGCCAGGCGGCTCTCAGTCGGGGTGCTGTCCCGGCGCGCCCCCTCGGGCCGGTCCGTGAGCTCGGGCCCGGAGCTGACACTCATCCGCGCACCTGGAGCTTTGGCCAGGCCTGTGGGCCCTTCTGGACCTTCACCATTGAAGCTGGGAGGGTGGCTCAGGGGCTGGGCCTGAAAGAGGAGGTGGCCGGTCCAGCTCTGGGGCAGCAGTGGCCGCCGTCAGGCTCAGCAGCCTGAGCCTACCCCCTTCCTACAGGAAGTCCTCCGGGAAGCCCAGACGGCAGGCCTCTCCCCGGCTTTCCTGGAGATGACCTGCCAGCCCCAGCCTGTCCCTCAGCAGGCAGGGCCAAGCAATGCCCGAGCGTGGTCTGAGGAGATGACAGACCCTACCTGGCTGGCTCCTGGTCCCGACTGTCAACAGAGGCCCTAGCATCCAAGGCCCTTCTTGCCAGGACACTTCTGTTCTCCATGCAGTGCTGGGTCCTGGGCCCAAAGGCACAGGCCATTCTCCCTCTGCCCCTCCCACGCACCCATGCTCGTACACGCTCACAAAACCGCCCCCTCACACATGTGCACACTCACATACACACATGCTCATTCACACTCACATGTACATACTCACATGCACAGGTTCACTCACACACGTACACCCTTGTCAAACCGCTTCCTCTCACTTGTGCCCACACATATGCTCACACACCCATACATTCCCACAATCACATGCACTGCCACACTCAAGTATACCCTCACCTGTGCTCACACACTTGTGCACACTTATGCTCATACTCAGACCCTCATGTGGTCATTCACATGCGGACAAACATTCACAATGCACACTTTTAATACCTGTTTCCATTTTACACATGCACACATAGTCATACGATGGTCTCACACACTTAAATATGTACACACTTGCTCACACTCACATATTTGAGTATATCTTCATGTACACATGGTCACATGCCCTCATCCTCTCACATGCAGCCCCCCCTCATTCCTGTGTGCACACACATGCACATTCACTCTTACATATACTTGCCCACACATTCACATAACCGGGCACACACACATAATGTGCGTAGTCACATGCCTTCGCACATAGTCATGCACACACGGTCCTGTGTGCCTACTATAATGTACACACACACACATTCCTGTGTGCACACTGTCACGCACACACACTCCCCCTCCACACCGGCACAGTGGTGCACACCCACGCCCACCTCAGTGGCTGCCTCGGGGGGCAGCGTCCCCGGTACGGAGCTCTGCTTCTTCAGCCTGCGCTGCAGCTCCAACCGCTCGTGCTCCTTTTGCACTGCGCGCTGGGCCTCCCGCAGCCGCTCCAGATCGTGCTGGTAGGCCTGCTGGTGGAGGCCCAGCTCCTCACGTTCCTGGCTCAGCCGCTCCTGCAGCTGCTGGGCCTTGCGCTCCCGTTCCTGCAGCTGGGCAGCGGCCAGGTCCAGCTCCTGGCGTTGCCGCGTGCGCTCACGCTCCCAGCGTTGCTGCTCCAGGCGCAACTGGCTTTGCAGCTTCTGCACGCCCGCCAGCTCTTCCCGCTGCTTCTCGAAGTTGCGCTGCCGCTCTTGTTCCAGCAGCAGGTTCCCGCGCGTTGACTGCAGCCGCAGCTGCCTCTCACGCTCCTGGATGGTGGCCCTCTGCATCTCCAAGTGGCTGTCCTGCTGCACGATGACTGCCTGGGATGGGGCGAGAGGACTGTGGGTAGGGACGGGCCACGGGGCCACAGGCAAATGGGGCATGAGGAGGTGGGTCTGATGGGCCACGGCAGGGGGATAACAGGAGGAGCTGGCCCTTCTTCAGGTTCCAGCTCAGATCAGGGAAGGGGTAGGTACAGTGTGTAGATGCAATGTGTAGATGCAGCGTGCAGCTGTTCTCGGAACCTTGTTTACCTGAAGGCTGAGGAGCAGCTGGGAGAGTGTCTGGATTCGCTGGATGAGCTGTGGGGGGAAGAGAGAGACGCTGGTCTGGGCTCAAAGCCATAGGGGGCAAGTACCTGCCCTACCCAGAGAAGGTTGAGCGAGTGCCTACCTCTGACTCCAGGACAGTTGGCAAATGGGGATTAGACTCTGCACCCAGTGCTGCCCCCTGAGAAAGACAACAGCACAAAACCACAAGGTGGCTTCTCAAGACCTATCCAACTCGAGACCTGACAAACTTGTTACTTAAAAGACATCCGTTCAGCATGAGGTCCATGGGAAGGGACCAGGGCTGGGCACTGCTGGGGTTGGTTGACGAGCAAAGCCCACCTGGTGATTGGGTGGAGTGAGTCTGGGCATTTCTAACGGGAAGTGAGGTAAAGGGGCACGATGGCCCCAGGGTCCTGTCCCGAGAGTCTGCTCCAGGGCAGTTCTCACTGACACCTGAGGTCGTGACACTAATGTCTTCAGGACCCTACTGTAACTCCCGGGGGCAAGGGAGGGCAGTGCCCCTGGCACCCTGGCTCGGAAGGCTTGGCACGCCTAGTGGACAGAGGTGAAGCTGGTGTGCCAGCTCAGGGGATGGCTCCACAGATGCCCCGGGGCTGGCCAGAGGCAGCCACCCTCTGACTTTGTTCCCATCAGTCTTCTCTCCTCCCTACCTGACCCCTGGCAAGAGTAAGTGGGCAGGTGGGCTTCTGAGTCCGCCATGAGGGGACAGCCAGCTTGGCTTTGGCATCTGGTAGGTTTATGACACTTGTGTGGCCCTAAGGCTTGTGATCCCATATGGCATTTCTCACCTTTGATGAGGCAACCATTGTTGCCCTGAGCCCCTCCCTCTCCCCTTTCCCTCTTGGGCCCTGGGGTCAGGGCTCGGCCTCCCCAATCCCGGGGCCTGCCCTGCGTGAGAAAAGGCCCCCCAGCCTCTACTCTAACCTGGGTGGAGACATCACTCACCAGAAAATTATACGGCCTGTGTCACTATTCACCTGGAAAAGCCAAACCACTAAAATGGAAACCGTTCCCATCTCTTAATGATACTTAAGTCAGCTCAGATGGACTTTGAACCTAGGAAGGAATGTCCCAAGGAAGCAACGTACTATTGTCTGTGCTCCTTCCTCCGAGGCCCCTGGGGTGGTGCTGAGCTTCGGGTCTGGGCTGCTGGCAGAGCCTCTCCAGTCTCGGGGCCTGGCCTCGTGGCTGTAGACTTTTTTCTTTAAACTGCCATCTGAAAACCCCAAGCTGGGCGTGTTAGGAAGTTGCGCTCCCGTGGGATCCAGAAAGACCCCAAGCCCAGGAAAGGGAGAGGGTGGAGGCCCGGCCACCACGGTCGGACTCGTGCTGAGATAGCAGCACTTTACAGGGGCAGAGGCGGGCGCGGGAGCTCAAGTGGGCTGCGGAGACCCAATGAAGTGGGACTGGCCGGTCTGTGCGCTGCTGTCAGAACATGACCAATACCCCCCAGAGGGCTCCTGAACCTTCCAGAAGGCCGAGGGGAAGTGGCAGAAGGAGCGCCGCAGGGCAGATGCCTGGGCTTTGCCAGGAAAGCTGGGTGAAGGAAAGGTTCTAAGAAACTACGTGACCTTGGATGGGACCAGGACTGCTGTTCATATGTTCCCCAAGCGGGGCAGCCCCTACTAGGGCGGGAGGGGAAGGCGGGCGGCACCACTCACTCTTGCTGGGGCTGGTCCTACTGTCGTAGCCCCCAAAGGTCTCTGCCCGCTGGGGCAGGACAGCAGAGCCACCTCCGTCTTCGGCCTGGCTGTTCCTGCTGCCCAGCTGTTCACAGATGAGGTTCTGGATGTCCTCAACTGAAGGGAAGAAACGGGAGGAACTCACAAGTGCCCTGCAGGGCTGGGGAGACGTCCCGGAGCAGCAGTCTGGCCCACCTGCTATGGCTCCCTCGGCACCCCTATTCTGAGGCAGGCGGTCAGCCCCCCCTCCCTTACCGCCAGTGCTGCCCCTACCACGTGGGAATGAGAAGCCGGAGGCCATGGGGCTGCCGGGTGGGAGGGGCAGCTCTGTGAGCAGTGGGCCCTTCCCACCCGCTCACTTGCCCCCTGTCCCTCGGCACCGGCTTTAGGAGCCCAGGCGCCCACTGTGTTCCGGGTCCTGGGCCAGGGGCTGGGGGTGAGAAAGATGCAGCCCCAGTGGGTAAAGCTGGGAACACAGATATGTTCCTGCCTGTGTGACGGACATCACGTGGGGTGTTGGGGGTGGTGCATGTGGGGTGGGGCGGTGAGAAGAGAAAACCTCTTGCAAAGCCAAGCAAAGCCCTGTAGGGCAAATGGGTATTGGCCAGGGAGAAGTACATTCCATGTAAGGGTCAGGCTATGAAGATCCTCAGTAAGCCAATGAGAGGCTTGAGGAACAGAAAGGAGAATTAGGTTGATGGGGCTGGGAGGGGTGATGGTGAGAGGCAGGCAGCTGCAGACTGAGTGAAGCAAGGTCCACAGGGACCCCCCTTGGGTCTCTATTCTCTTTCACCCTGCAGATCAGCTCTGGAGGACAGGGGCTGTCGGTCCTGTGTGCTGCTGAAAGAGCAGTGTTGGCTTTCCTGCTGGATTTGCTGCACACGCATGGGCTTGGAATGGTGTGGAAGCCGCCGGACACTTGGGCACAAGCTTCAACCTGCTCTACACTGCAGACTGAGCAAGATGCGCCCAGCTTGGCCCAGGCAGAGCAGTGCTTGGAGAGAGTGGGCACCCCAGCCAGTCTCTTCTCTATGGCTGCTGGGTGTCTGCATGCAGTTTGGTGCAGAAGCAGGTACCTTCCCCCTTGACCTGGGTTCCATAAGCAGGCCAGGTTATGGGCGGGCTCCTGGGTTTCACCACATGTGTCTGTGTGCGTTTCTCTGGGAGTATCACAAGAAACCACATTGGAGGGCAATGGGGGGGGGCTCACGAGGGTGGGGAAGCCCAGGGTCGAGGGTGGTGCCTTGCACCCAGCGGGAGTTTGCTGGATGGGAGAGGGCGTGCTTTGTGGCTCTGCACCAAGAGGCTTGGACAGGGTCCTGGACTGGGTGGCACCTCAGGATCTCTGGCCCTAACAGGCAACAGAGGTGGGTACTGCCCCTGGGCACATCTACCCATCCACGGCAGCCCCACTCGCTGTAAGCCTGGGCCAGGGTGGCTGTCCCACCCCTAAGGGGGCCTCACAAGCAGAACTGCAGCTCCGAAGGGGGAACCCACGGAGAGAGAAGTCTCCAGGCATTGCTACTTACTTTCCGTCATGACAGATCTGAGAATCAGTTCCCCCTGCAGATTCTCGGATGGGTCCCCAGCTCGGAAGAGCAGGCAAGACTGGGCACCCTGAGGAAAGTCTTCGAGGCCACTCATCTCGGACATTTCCAGGTAGATCTGCTGCTTCTCGCTCAGACTCTGCGCAATCAACTGGTCTTTCAGGCTCAGGCGTTCTGCAGGGGCCGTGAGGAGGTGCTGGTCGGCCCTCACGGGGGGATGGAAGGGCCACCTAGGAAACCCTTCAGAGGCCGCCCGCCAACCCCCGCTGTCCGAGACCAACACCTCCTCCTCCAGAGGTGGGGTGCTCCCTCCATGCGTCCCTCCCCACAATCCCTGAGTGCTGGGTGAGGGCGGGGCCCACTTTAGGATGATGTTGGAAATCTCACACAATGGGGAATGGATGAAGGCCCTAAAAAGCTGATTTATTGGTTTGGGACAAGTGATAGACTTATAATATTTAGGTTTCTCATCTCAAAAGTCTTTCTTGAGGTCTTTTAGGTAAAAGTTTTCTTTATTGAACTCCTTCCTCCAAGTCCCTGGGTTTTATACTTTCTTTGGTACCATGAGTAGGTCTCCTTTCGTTAAACCTTCTCACTGGTTGCCCTGGTACATATACATCATGTTCAGCAAAATTATCAAACTCTTACTAGGGCCGATGATTCTGCAGCTGTTTCTCTTGGATTTAATCATGTCAGAGGCAAAAACAATTCTGTGGCCTCCATTCTAATAACTACATGTTCTTTCTGTGTCATCTCTTATTATCCTAGCTGGAACTTCCAGGATTAAAATCATAATGGTGAGAATGGGTGGCCTTGCCTCGCTCCTGATTTTAATGGAGCACCTCCAACATTTCACTCTCTTTAGGGATGATGCTGGCTTTTGATTCCAGATGGCAAAGAATATCCAGGCAAAAGAAATAGCTTTCTATTTCTGATTTGCTAAGAATCTTGTCAGGGCTGAGTGATGAATAACTATTATCAAATGATGCTGTGGCTTCTATGTAGGGTATATATTTTAATTATCAACTGGCAGAAATAAAAAGTTAGAATGAGGCAAATGGTTAGGCTTCTAGGACTCGGTGGAATTTTCTCCCCTTTCATTTGGACAATTTTACTAAAACCCTCACACTTATGAAAAGAAAAAGTCTCTGACAGACAAAACTGTCTCCAAAAATTGAGCTAACATAGCCACTGCCTAATTTTATTTACGTACTGCTATAGTGTTACTTAATTAAAAAATATTCACCAAAGGTAGTGAGAGAGAAGGGAACCTGCTTTATTCAGAACTCAAGGTACTGGGAACTGTTTTTGGCAGTGACCTCACTGAGATTTCATGGGAATCTGTTAAAGACAAATAAACGGGTCTGGCCCTACAATGGAATATTACTTGCAGATAAAAGGAATGAGGTTCTGATACATGCTACAGTGTGGATGGACTGTGAGAACAACGCTAAATGAGAGGAGCAAGACATAAAAGTCACATACTGCCCGATCCTATTTATGTGAAATACCCGGAAGAGGCAAATCCGTAAAACAGAAACAGGCTGGTGACAGCCTAGAGCTGTGCGGAATGGAGGGACTAGGGGTGACAGCTAAGGGGTGAGAGGTTTCTTTCTGGGGTGATGAAGATGTTCTAAAACCGATGGTGGTGAAGCCTGCACAAGTCTGAGAATAAACTAAAAGCCTTTTTTCCCCTTTGTTCCATCAATGTGGTGTATTACATGGACTTATCTTCAAACGCTGAACAGTCTGTAATCGAAAAGCCACTGAATTGTGTGCCTGAAACGGCTGAATTCATGGCTTGTGAATTATATCTCAAAGCTGTGAGATAGCAACCACAAACTAAAGGGGAGAAGAAGCAGAGGCTCAGGGAGGGCCCTGGCCACAAAGCCACAACTGACTAGGTCCAGAGGAGGCTGTGGGCGCCCTGTACTGTTACCAGGGCCCCCGTGGGGTTCCTTTGTGTGAAACATGGCCGTGACCTGGGACACCTGTCAGGACAAGGATGAGGCGGTGGCAGTATTGGAAGGGGCTGGTGGGGCAGGAGGCTGAGCTCCACCCCCTCCCTGTCCTATAACCCCCTGGAAAGGCTGCCCAGCTTCCAGAAAACACTGTCTTGTGCAGAGCTGCAGGACAACCCAAGAGGGAGCACCTAGCTGTCTGGGCAGTGATTCAGTCCATGGCTGTCCCAAGGAACCAGAAAAGAAAGGCTTCGGGCCTGCTTGGGCCAGGCGCTGCCAAGCCTAAGGCTATCTGCAGAGAGCTCTGGGGGCCATGTCTCCCCAGGACGGACATGTCTGTATTGCAACTGTCCTCCTGCACCCCACTCTGCCCAGCAGGCTGCCTCTGAGCCAGGACCATTGGGCATGGTGGTCCCAGCCCACTCCCCCTCACCTTGGAATTCCCTCAGCCTCATTGCCCGCGTCTCAGCCACCTTCCTTTCCTCTTCGGTCTCGCTGAGGGGCCCCTCCTCCTCGTCCGGACAGCTGTGGGGTGGGGGTGGGGGGGAGGACAGATGGAGCAGCACACCTCACAGGCCTCCAGGCCTCTGCAAACAGACACTGTCAGGGTCTCTGCAGAGCCAGCTGCTGAGAGGGTCTTTGATTTGGTGAGGGCTTTAGCTTGTTAATGGTGCAGGAGGAGAAAGGAAATCCATCGGCATTTATCCGGCCCCCATCATGGGCAGCTCTGAGACACAGGAAGCGTCACAGACAGAGAGAATTTCTGCTTAGGGGGATGAGGAATGTTTTGGTGATGGACAGTGATGATGGTGACACAACACGATGAGCCTAATCAATGCCGCAGGACCGAGTGCTCAGAAATGGTTAAAATGAGGACATTTCATGTTACCTGTGTGTTACCATGACAACATGAAGTGAGAAGCGCCCAGGCCTAACGGTGCTTTTAAAATGCTTGGCTATGGCTTGAAGGAGGTGGATGATCTATAACCTGCTTTCTGAGGACCGGCCAGGCATGGCAGGAGCCCCGGGTAGGCCAAGACTTTAGGAAGCTTCCAGGTGCGAGAGCGAGGACAGGCGGCTGAGTGTGAGCACCAGATCCCCTCCCTTTGCCCGTGTGCCAGGCAGTTCAGGAGCCAGGAAGGAGAGGGTGGAAGGGCAAATGAACATGCAAAGCCCCGGGGCTGGGGTCCTGAGGGATGTTCGGCCCAAGGCAGGAAGGATGGGCCGCTGCTACCTGCTCCAGCGGGTCTGGCCCCCAGGTCGGGGTGGAGGGACAGCCCGCTGTGGTAAGGGGGGATCCCACAGCACAGAAAGGCCCAGCTTAGAACAGCCCAGCTCTGTGTCACCTGGCCAGAAGCACCAGGGCCTTTGTCAGCATCTGACAGGTTGAGCTGCTGTGGGAAAGAACCGGAATGGTGTCACCTGTTCCTTTTAAATAAGGGGAGGCACAAAGCAACAAGGGGGGATCAGGGGAGAGGAAAAGCAGTTCTGTCAGGTGAATAAAGGTTGTGGCTGATTTACCAACTGTCAAGGGCAAGGACAAACTGTCAGTGGTGGGGACACACAGCCCAGGGGAAGGAATCAGCTCTGGCCCCTTCTCACCTCTCGACGGCCCTTCGGATTTGAGTCATCCACGTGTTTCTCTCCTCTTTGGAGCTGGTGTAAATCTCGTACATCTCGGGCCCTTTCAGCGAGGCACTGATGAGAAACATCGCCTTCTCCTCGTTGGCCACTTCCCTCACAATGAGCTTTTGTAAAGAGATGACAGGGGGCTTCGAGTCCTGCACAGGTAAAATGGAGGGGGAGGGTCACTTCGTACCCATCAAGTCCCAACAGCAGGAGGCCACAGGTCTGAGAGGAAGGGGCCAAAAAGGGGAGGTCATACACCCCATTTATTTTCCTTCAAAGCAGAAGCCATGTGGTATTGTAAAGATATCTGGGGTGTCATGTGGGGAAAAAAGGACACTATTGTAGCGATAGCCAAGCATCCTTTCATCGTGTCAATTTAACATGTACTTAAAAAGCTTAAAAAATCAGTAATGCATGCACATTGTACAAAACTGAAAAAAAAAATACAATATATAGGACATGACAACAAATCAGTCTTTCTGTTCCTGGGTCCCTGCCAACTAAGAGCTGAGCACTGATCTCAGCTTGCTGTGCGCTGTATTATTTAAGAGATAATAGTGCAACAGATCAGTAAAATGCACATTAATTTAACTGGCTAAAAGTGCCCACCAACCTTCCCCAGAGCAGCCCCCCAAATACGATTCAATTTCCCATTTCAAATCCCTGCCACTCAAACCTTGCTCGACTGCTGCTTTTCCTCCTCCCGAGGAAATGTCTCTTCTGTAGTTAAAAAGGCAGAGCCCTCTGTTAGCCCTCTGGCTCCGAGTGGACCAGCCTGCCCCGGGAGGGCACGAGCTCGGTCCCCAGTGCACCGCACACACTTTAGTGTGACACAGCCAGTTGGGAGTAAGCAAGGGAAGCCCGGTGCCCGTGCTGGGCAGGGGGCTGGCACTGTCAGGGGTCAGGGGTCAGGGGCCCGCCACTGCTGCTGGGTAAACCACCACTTACAACACCAACCTGGCAGTACCAGGCAAAAGGATACCAAACATCGCCACCCCCTGACCCAGAAAGCCCACTCCCTGGAATTTCTAAGTACAGGAGGATGCGTGCAAATATTTTTTCAACAAGAACATTTATCCAAATTTCTTAGAGCAAAATAAATGTGTCCAATAATAGAGATTAGTTAAGCAGAAATAAAGAACGGTTATAAGGTAGAAGAGCAGGCAATCGTGACACACTAAGTTCTGGAGTAAGATGTAGTGAGATGGGAAAAAGTTCAAAACATATTGCATCGGGACATAAAAGCTGGTTACAAAGTAATATGAAAAGTACAAATGCCGTGATTTGAAATACATGTGTTCTCTTACCATAGGCCAGGGGGCAGCAAACTATAGCCTATGGGCCAAATTCAGCCGACCACTTAATTTTGTACATATAGCTTCATTCACACACAGCCATGCCCATTCACTTACATCTTTCTATGGTTGCATTTGCACTTAAAGGGCAGAAGTGAATAGCTGCAACAGAGACTGTATGACCTGCCAAGCCAAGAATATTTACTATCTGGGCTTTGATCAAGAAAGCTTGTCTGTGGTCTTTGGGTGGGCACCAGGGCTGCCCAACACAGATTCATGACTTCCTGTCACCCTCATATGACTGGCAGAGCCAGGGCAGGCCATGGTGGCTCAGCAAGCAGAGTTCTCATCTGCTATGCCGGAGATCTGGGTTTGGTTCCCGGTGTCTGCCCATGTGAAAAAAAAAAGATTGGTAGAGCAGACATCCTAAGACAAAGAAAACTCTATTAGTGTTTGGGTGATAGGACTTCAGATGATTTTCTTTTCTTTTTTGTTTTTTTCAATGACTGAGTTTCTGACACAAAGATATGTCCAGGTGGACAGGGTCTCTCAGCTTTTCCAGGCTGAGGAAGAGGGAAGGGTGAAGAGAAGAGATGGGCCCATGCCCAGTCCAAATGCCATCTGTTGGAGTACAAGATCTGCTACTTTATGTCTTACTCTCGACCTGAGCCATGTTCTCCTGGGGTACCCAGGAGCTTGTTTGGCAAAATGAAGGGACGAGATAGAAGATAATCCCTGACTAAGGCTCTCCAGTGAGGCGTGATGGAGGAGAACAGGGTGTGGTTGGGAGGGTGAGAACGAAGGCAACTGGGAGGCTGGTCTGTGGGTGGGCACCAGGGCTGCCCAGCACAGATTCATGACTTCCTGTTACCCTCATATGAGTGAGAGAAGAGGTGTGCTGGAGTCATGGCGTGGCGGCCATTTAACTGAACAGCTTGACCCAGTTTGGGGGAGTGGGAGTGGGAAACTTATTAAGAAGCTATTTTTTAAAAGGGACACAATTCTGTAGTTCAATTATAAAGACCATTTCCCCCTCCTGGCAAATCCAGAAAGCAAACAGGTGCTTTAAGTCCCACGGCAACTGGTACCATTGGGGAGGGGGGCCTGACACTGGCCCCCTGCACAAAAGTCTGCCTTGTCAGAGGCCAGGGACCCAACCCATATCCCAGGTAAGTGGGGAGGACCCCCACATGGACAGGGCTGGCTGAGGAGGGAGATCCCAGCTGGAAGCTCTCCCAGCCAGGCCTGGTTCTGGGAAGGATGTTAGGATGAGACCCTGAAGCCTTTTATCTGTCCCATGCCTTGTAAGGCAACCAGACAGGACCCATGTTCTCAGAAAATCCCACTCTGCCTGGCTGGAGCCTTCTGCCTAGGACACACAGGTGATTTGTAGAGGCTCATTTCCAGCTGAACTTACTCTCTGTGCTGTTCCAGTCCTGTCACTGATGGAGTCCCCTTGGCTGGCCCCTTCACCCAGTCTTCCTCCAGCTGTGGAGTAACCTCCACAAATTCCCTGCCAGCAGGACCCTCCATTTGAAGAGATGAGATACATACCACAGAGGCAAAGACGTATTTTTGATCCTTTTCTTGGAGCAGCAAAAGCACATCCGTCAACAGGACAGCTAGAACATCTAAGAGGAAAGCACAGACATGGATGGACGCGTCTGAAGGTCAGAGGGGGTGCTCTTCTCAGCTGCTTAGGCTAACACTTAAACCCCAGGAAGGTTTATGCACCACGTAGTAAAGAAAGGAGACCTTAAGAGACTCTCAAACCAGCACCGCCTGTTTCTGCACGAGGCCACCACCTGACTCATGCCTGCCACACTGAGGTACTAAATTATCTTTGCTGAATTCATGTCCACTCACATTAAGAGTAGCCATATTCTGTCATTGAGCCACCTCACATACTCCCCGAAAGGTCCTTCAAGATGCTGATGCCAATGGAAAAACAAGTTAAGATGTTTCTAAAGGCTCATAAAATGGGGTGGAAACCCAGGGATGAGTCCCGAGTGCTCTCTGGTCTGGAACTGCAATGTGGATTTTAAGGTGGGGTCCAGCGCACACACCCTGAAGCAGAGACTGGGATTTTTGGGGACACTGAGGCCCCTGGTGGTGTATCGGCCTACACCAGGGCTTTGCTATCCTGAGTAAACGGTCTACTGCGGCCAGGCCCACGACTGCACTGGACTGCAGCTAAGCTTGTTTGGAACCCTGGGGCCTCTGGTAAAATTGAGGCACCATGATACCAGTGCGTTGGGCTTTTTTTGGAACTCAAGGGCTCTGTCAGTGTGCCCTTTTCATCTAAAGGTCCTCCTGGTTCGTAACACACTGTTTCAAAGATCAGAGAATGAGGATGTGGATATTACTGCTTTATTCTTGTTAATACCTTGGCTGCTTAAGCTGACCTGACTCAGCATGTAACCTCCCTTCAGCCACGCAACAGTTGGGTTGCCTGTGCGCTGTCAGCCAGTAGCCACAGATCCAAGATGGCGCCTGTGGTGGGGGGTGGTTGGGGCACGGCGTGTACCTTTCAAGCGCCCTGATGTGGTCTTCCAGCACAGCGTGCCCTCCAGGTGGAGCTGCCGCTGCAGCATGTCCTCCTTGCGGAAAGTCAGCCCGTTCTTGAGTTTGCTGGAGGACTTCAGGTCCATCTTCCCTGTGATGTCCCTGAGGCGCTGGCCCTTCTCACACTCACTGACCTTGGCATCCACTTGGGAGATAATGTCTTTGATGAGGGTCAGGGCCTGGCTCAGGTCCTCATAGTCCTCGGTGCCAGCTGCCACACAGAGCAGAGGGAACACCTTTCACACAAGTGGCCACCTCTGCTGGGTCTGTGAAGTTCACTCCCTGAAGCAGATGCTCAGAGAACCCTCAAGAATCACCCTCTGGCTATAATCTCCTGAGCTATAAATGTTTCTCTCAAACAAATGCAATAGCCTGGCATTTAGTTTTCACCACGACAGAGCTTAGGTTTAATGCATGAGCTAAGACACAATTCAGAACACCAAAACTGACAAAAACTCCCTCGCCATAGCTTGGTTGGCCACTCCTGGGTAAAATCACTCCCCCAGGTCCTCCAGCTCTTCACAACAGACTCCCTTAACCTTCCGTCATTGCCAAGAGCTGACTCCTCCCACTCCACGGACATGGTTTTTATGGTGGGGGAACTTGCTCATCCTGACATGCCTCAAATCCCCTGGAGTTGTGACCAGTATTTCTCTGCTTGCTGAGAACTCTTGGCCAGGCTGTGTGCCCTTTCTCTGACCTTGCCTGGCTCCAGGTACATCCCTTGCATGGCCCTATTCATGTGACAGGCCAATCTCTGTGTTTGTATGGATCACCTAAAAGTGACCTAACAGGGCACTGTTTCCATTCACTCACCTACTCCATGGCTACTGACCGAGTGGCTGTATGGTCCAGCCTGTGCTGGGGCTGGAGGACAAATCACACCTGGCTGCTGCCCTCACGGTGCTGACAGCCTCATTTCTCGTCTATCTGTAACTTTGTACCTAGCATAGTAAGTGCTCAATTAATGAGCACTGCACCAAGAGGAATGCGCAGCACCAGAGACAAAAGTACTGAGGGGCATTTATCCGATCAACTGCTAAAATCAGGAGCAGGCAGGTGGGGAGCTCCCTGAAGCGCGAATGGACAAGGTGGCGAGGAGAGCTACTGCACCTTCTGTGTTCTGAAGGATGCGTTCCACCAGGACCGGGTATTTGGTTAGGCGCTGAGTAACCAGAAGAATGCACTCCTGAATGCCAAGTCGCCTCACGATGGAAAAGTTGCCTATTTTCTATGAAATGGAAAACAAAACACACCATATTAATACCTTCTCTCCCCACAGACCAGTTATAATTGGTTACCAGGGCTGGGGGCTTCTTCCTTTTGTTGCCCCCTGGGACCTTTAGTTTGCTGCTTCAGGAGTGTGGGGGTGGGGTGGCTAATATTTGGGGACATACAATGGATACCTGAAAGCAGGGGTCACCTGCTCTATAATAAAGGTCACAAGAGCAAAGGTGGCATCACCTGTTGTGTGAAAGAGGGCCCCTGCAGAACCATTAAGAAGGAACAAGAACCAGTCGGGGGTGGGGGTATCAGAATTACCCACTGAGCTTTCACATGTGCGCACACACACACAGGAAGACAATGTCCAAAATTCTCTAAGGCTGGGCATGTGGCTAGTAGTTTCTGATGCAACCTCTGGTTAAGAACCAAAGAACTGGACTTGGTGTCGCCAAGATAGCAGAGTGAAACACTCCAGGGTTCCATCTGCCTACAGAATCTTTAAACAACTAGAAAAAACTGGTAGAACCATGCTTCTGGAAAATAGTTCAAGGGTTGTGGTAACAGGCTGAGTGCTGAATCAAGAAAAAACCCTCCCAGGAACAGTAGGAAAACCTCGTGGTGCTGTTGCTGGCCCTCCCGCTGTATGGAGCCACCCTGCCTGTTTAATGCAGTTCCTTTGTCCTAGTTCCGGAGGAAGCAGAGTAACCGCTATGTGCATACTGGAGCACATGTGTGTTTGTACTAATCTACCTGGTGGCAGCCTGAATTTCTGAACCATGACACTCATTTCTGGCTTGCTGTCCCAGAACTTGTCCAGCACACAGAAGCAGACTGCAGGCAGCTAATCAGTGTGAGAAACAATGATATCACAGCAGCCTGGGGCAGAGGACTACTAGATTTAAAACATAAAATAGAACCAACCCTCAGACCTGGAGAAAAGGCTATTTTGTAGAGAAGAAAGGAGGCATTTGGATCTCCATTAAAAGGGAAATTCCTAAGGCCACGAGCACATGGCCAGGTCAAGACATGCCCAGGACACAATGCATGCTCTGAGAAGTCTGGAGAAGACCCTACACTTTTGCCTCAGGCTGCTCTTCAGTCCACTGTTAGGAGGGGTGAGCTCTGAAAGAGAGCACCAGCCAACACAGAGCCTAACTGCAGACTGAAAGGTGTTTTTGTCTGTTTCTGTTAGCTCTAGGCATTCAAGGAAATCTCTAGATAGATACAAACTTTAGGAACAGACATCTAATGAACTAAATTCACAGTTAACATTATAGCATATTAACATGTACAGTGTGCCATGAAAGATTAAAAGACAGACAAAGAAACAAGAAAAGAAACAAGGTCCATTTGAACGAGCAAGACAAAACAGCAGAAGCCCTCAATAAATAAAACAACACTCTGGACATACTAGACAAAGACATAAAAAAATTGTCTTAAATATGCCAAAGGGCTAAAGGAAAATATGGACAATAAACTTCCCAAATTTAATGAAAGACATATATATACACAACCAAGAAGCTCAGCAAACTCCAAACAAGATGAACTCAAGGAGATCCATACCTAGACACATTATAGTCAAACTATCAAATGCAAAGACAAAGAGAGACTCCTGAAAGCTGCAAAAGAGAAGCAACAGGTTATACACTAGGGAACCTCAACAGGATTAAGTGTTGATTTCTCATAAGAAATCATGGTGGCAAGAAGGCAATGGAACAACATATTCAAACTGTTGAAAGAAAACAACTGTGAACCAAGAATTCTCCATCTGGTGAAACAGTTTTTAAAAATAAGGAAGAAATAAGGCATTCCCAGATAAACAAAAGCTGAGGGAGTCTGTCAACACTGCATCTTCCCTACAAGAAAGACTAAAGGGAGCTCTGCGGATTGAATGGAAAAGGACACTAGACAGTAGCTCAAAGCTGCATAAAGAAATACAGATCTCCCTCTAGGCAATTACATGAATAATTATAAATGTCAGTACTACTGTATTTTTTATTTATAACTCCATTTTTTAGTTATTACATTATCTAAAATGCAAATACATGAAGAGTAATGATAAATCTATGGTCACAGATATACAATGTATAAAGATGTAATTTATGAGAAGAACATTAAAGGTAGGGGGATATTGAAGTTAAGTTAATATCAGATCAAGATTGCTATATTTAAGCCCTATGTAACTATAAAGAAAATATTTGAAAAATATTCAAGGAGGTAAATAAGGGACTCCAAATAGTTCAGTACAAAAGAGCAACTACATACAAAAGTAGACAGTAATGGAAGATTGAGGGACAAAAGAGGTATGACACATAAAAACAAAAGAACAAAACAGTAGAAGGCCTGTATTATCAGTAGTTACGTTAAATGTAAATGGATTAAACTCTCCTCAGTCAAAAGGCAGAGATTGGAATAATGGTTTAAAAAGCATGACTCATCTATATGCTATTCATAAGAGACTCACCTCAAATTCAAAGACACAAGTTGGTTGAAAGTGAAAAGATGGGAAAAAAATCCATTCAAATAGTAACTAAAAGATAGCTGGGGTGTCTATAGTAATATCAGATAAAATGGACTTACAGTAAAAAAAATGTCACAAGGGACAAAGAAGAATACTGTATACTGATAAAAGGTCAATTAATCAATAGATATTCTAAATTCTAAATTTATATACACCTCACAGCAGAGTCCCAAAATATATGAAGTAACTACTGACGGATTTCAAAGCAGAAATCTCCAGATTTCAGCAGATTTCAACACATGATCTTCAATAACAGACAAAGGAATAAATGGGTGGTTCAGTGGTAGAATGCTCGCCTATCGTGCAGGAGACCTGGGATCAATTCCTGGCCAGTACACCTCCCCCATTAAAATAAATATATAAAAATAACAGATAGACTATGTAGACCAGATCAACAAAGGAAGAAATGGAAAATTCACAAATATGTGGAAATTAAACAATACACTCTTAAACAACTGACGGATCAAAGAAGAAATCAAAATGGAAATCAGGAAATATTTTGAGATGAATGAAAATGAAAACACAACATATCAAAATGTATGGGATGCAGCAAAGGCAATGCTTAAAGAAAGTTATAGCTGTAAATGCTTACATTAAGAAAGATCTCAAATCACTAACTTAACCTTACAACTGAAGGAACTAGGAAAAGAAAACTAAATCAAACCCAAATTGAGCAGTATGGATGAAACAGCAAAGATCAGGGCAGAAACAAATGAAATAGAGAATAGAAAAATAAGTGAAAATGAATTAACTAAATGTTGGTTCTTCGAAAAGATCAATAAAATTGACAAACCTTTAGCTAAGCAGACAAATCAAAAAAGAAAGAGAATGCAAATAACTAAAATCAGAAATGAAAGTGGGGACATCACTACTGATCTCACTGAAATAAAAGGGATTATAAGAGAATACTATGAACAATTGTACACCAACAAATTAGATAACCTAGATGAAACAGACAAATTCCTAGAAACACACTAATTACCTAAACCGACTCAAGAAGAAACAGAAGACCTCAACAGACCAATAACAAGTAAAGAGATTGAATGAGTAATCAAACCCTCCCCCCAAAAGAAAAGCCCAGGACCAGATGCCTTCTCTGGTGAATTTAATACCAATCCTGCTCCAACTCTTTAAAATAAGTAAGTAAGTAAAACAGAGGAGGAGGGAACACTTCTAACTCATTCTAAAAATTCAGCATCATCCTAATAACAAAGTCAGATAAAGTTAATGCACACACAAAAATTATCTCTCATGAATATAGATGCAAAAATGCTCAACAAAATACTAGCAAATAGAATCCAACAGCACGTTGACCAAGTGGGACTTACCCCAAGAATGCAAGGGTGCTTTAATATAAGCAAATAAATTAATGTAACACATCACACTAATAGAATGAAAGGGAAAAAAAAAACCAGACAGGAACATCTCAATTGACACAGAAAAGGTGTTTGACAAAATCTCACATCTGTTCTTGATAAAAACATTCAGAGAACCAGGAAAAGAAGGAAATCTTCTGAACTTAATATAAAGGGCATATATGAAAAGCCTGCAACTAACATCATACTCAAATGGTGAAAGACTGAATGCTTTCCCTCTAAAAGCAGGGAACCAGACAAGAATACTCTCTTTACCGGAGGTTCTAGCCCACATGGCATTGGAAGTTCTAGTCAGAGCAATTAGGGAAGAAAAAGAAAAGGCATCCAGATTGGAGAGGAAGAAGTAAAACCTACCCTATTCACAGATGACATGATCCTATATATAGAAAATCCTGAAGAATCTACAGGAAAGCTTTTAGAGCCAATAAATGAATTCGGAAAGTTGAGGGGTACAAAAATCAGTGGTGCTTCTGTAACCAGCAATGAACAATCCTAAAAGGAAATCAGGAAAACAATTCCATTTACAATAGCAACTAAAGAAAAAACATCTAAGAATAAATCTCAGCAAGGATGTAAGGGACTTGTTCATGGAAAGCAATATACATTGCTGAAAGAAATGAAAGACAGTCATTCCGTGTTCATAGATTGGATGACTAAATATTGTTAAGATATCGATACCACCCAATGGGATTTACAGATTCAATGGAATCCCAATCAAAATCCCAATATCCTTCTTCAAAGAAATGGAAAAGCCAATCATATGGAAGGGTAAGAGCCCCGAATAGCCAAGACCATATGGAGAAAGAACAAAGTTGGGGAACTCACACTACCCAATTTCAAATATTATTACAAAGCTATAGTAATCAACTGGCAAAAGGACAGACATATACCCCAATGGAATTGGATTGAGGGTTCAAAAATATATGCTGACATTTATGGCCAACTGGTTTTTGACAGGATGCCAGGTCTACTCACTGGGGAAAGAATAGCCTCTTCAACAAATGGTGTCAGAAAAACTGTATATTCACATGTAAAAGAATGAAAGTGAATCCCTAACTCACGTCATATATAAAACTTAGCTCAAAAGACAGGGTGGGCCATGGTGGCTCAGCAGGCAGAATTTCGCCTGCCATGCCGGAGACCCGGGTTCAATTCCTGGTGCCTGCTCATGCAAAAAAAAAAAAAGTCCAATTGAAGTGGACCAAGTATTGAATAGGCATTTCTTCAAAGATATACTAATGAACAAGAAGAAGCACCTGAAAAGATGTTCAACATCATTAGCCATCAGGGATATACAAATAATAAACAAAAATGACATACCATTTCATACCCACTAGAGTGGCTAGTATGAAAAACACCAAGTTTTAGTACATTGTTGGTAGGCAAGTAATATGGTACCGCCACTGTGAAACTCAGTTTGGCAGTTCCTCACAAAGTAAAACATGCAACTTCTATATGATCCGGCAATCCCATTTCCTGATATATACCCCAGAGAACAGAAAGCAGGGACTTGGATAGACGGTTGTAAACCAATATTCACAGCAGCATTGGGCATAGTAGTCAAAAGGTGGAAGCAACCCATTGCCCACCAATGGATGAATCAATAAACAACATGGGGTATATACATACAATAGAATTATTATTCAGCCAAAAAAAAAAAAAGTTTTGATTCATGCCACAAAATGGATGAACCTTGAAGGCACCATGCTGAGTGAAATGTGCTAAACATAAAAGGACAAACATTGCATTATCTAACAAAGTATCTAGAATATGCAAGTTTATTGAGACGACAAATAGATTACACGGTCCCAGGGAAAGGGTGGGGGTGAGGAATGGGGAGTTATGGCTCAATGTGTAATAGTTTCTGTTGGGGATAATGGAAATGCTTTGGTAATGGATGGTGGTGATGGCAGCATAATGTAAATGTAATTAATACCCATGAATTGTTTACTGGAAAGTGGCAAAACAAGAAATGTCATATATATATGTTACCAAAGTAAATAAAATAAAAAAATAAAAAAAGAACACCAAGGAAGCAGTCAGATGAAGCTGCTTTTGGGTGGGGAAGCAGGGTAGCTAACTGCATTCTCCAGAGCATTCTGCTCTCCTGCTTGTGCTGCTCTTGTTGGAGTTTTGGAATGCTAGCAATCACCTAAAGCCTGCTCTCAAGACGCCCAGCAAGTAACTATGGGATTTGTAAGATTCCATGGGCAAAGCTCTGTTTTCTTCTGCTTCATGAGAACTCTCCCACTTTCTAGGTTTCTCAGGCTCAGCGTATCAGTTGGGACACTCCTCTGCCTAGCAGCTGAATTTAGGCTACTAAGTGGCTCTCTCCCTTTTGCTTCTATACACTGCGATTATAATGGGAAAAAAAAAATTTGGGAAAAAATGTAACTCAACTTTAAACAAATAGTTGTGGTATAAAACAAAATAAAGTCCCCGGGGTACAGGCAACAGGTAACAGGACTTGTCTTGGGTCTGAGTGTGTTAGGACTGTGGAAGAAGTGGATGCTGATGAAGTCAAGTGGTGTGAACCCAAGAAGATTTTCAAGGACCTGGGAGGTGAGGTCTGGCTCGGCCCTGCTGACTCATGCTGGGTGAAGCGTTTTGGTTCTGGGCTCAGAGCATTTGCTGGCTGTTGGCTCACTGAGGCTCCTCCTTGGGCCCCGTGGGGGAGATGGGGGCCAGGGAAGAGAGGAAGGTCTAGAGTAAAGAGCAGCTCACAGCAGCCAGAGCATCAGAAGCAGAAGGCTCTGGATGGACGGCTGCTGGAGCAGGGCAGCCCCTTGAAGCGGTCCTGGTGTTAGCAAATAGGGCACGGGGTGGGTGGAGGTGGGGGTGGTGTCCAGTGCTGCGGCATCTGACAGTCACCCTGGCACAGAAGCTGCAGACCACGAGATATCATGGGATTCTACCTAAGTTTCCACTGACAGAATGGCCTTGTGTTCAAAAATGAAGCAAAAACCTGAAAATCATTGGTTTATAACAGGTACCTTAGAATCCCAGGACCTCACGGCTCTAAAGTTCTGTGGAAAACACCGACAGCAAAAATAAGTGAGGTTTTAATTCAAACCCAATTTTCTTTTACCTTGATTAAGTTTTGGAATTTCTTGTTCTGCTGCAGCAGCAACTTGTAATGACTGACAGCTTCGTTGTGACCACTACAAAAGACACCGTATTTTTCTTTCATCCGCTCTCCATTTTCACCTGAAAACTAACATGAAAAGAGAATGGCAATGTTACCAAAATGAAACATGAAAACTGGGGAAACTGTGGGGGGATGGTTTAATCTAGTTCATCTGACTCTGCCAAAATAAAAACCATCTACTCACAACTTCACTTTCGTTTCTAACATGTACTCAAACATAGAAACATGCCAGTACAGGGTGTCTAACTGCAAGTCACAATAAAAGTGAAGTGGGAAAATTTCTGCTTAAGGGCTTTATTATATCACAGATGATCTAAAACTTCTGACATCCAAGCAGAGAAAAAAAAGTTTAAGCTGAAGTGTGTCAGAAAACTGAAAGAGCAAAAAGGGTATTCTTCTAAGTAATTCTGATGAACTGACCCAGAATGCTTCCAGCATTCTGAGGTCGGAGGAGAGGCTGACTGCTCTCCTTTGTAGATTCTGGCTTAGACTCAGCAGCAATTGCTTGGAGTCAACATCTCAACCCTAGACGGCTCTGGTCTTCCAGTGTGCTTCCAACAGTCAAAACCACAGCAGTCCAAAATCCCCAAACAAAAACCCATCAACCAGTTGATCAATAACATAAAACACACCCGCCATTAGTCTCCATCTTCCTATAAAGTTGAATGGTTGTACACTGAACTTAAGGGGCCTAGGTCATTCCTAGGGCAATTAAACAGGGACCATTTTCTTTTCCTTCCAGCCCCGTGGACGATACCTGTTGTACCAGGAGGTCCCCGATTTTCTGGATGATGTAATTCCGGTCACTGCCCTCCTCCAGGGATTCCTGGCGGCGCTCCTTCAGCTGGGAGAGGAACTGGCCATGCATCTCCAGCAGGTCATCGGCCCCCGGGAAGATGTGGTTGATGGCCTTGCTGCTGAACTGCAGCTCCTCCTGCAAGGCCCTGGAGTAAACCTTCAGCATGATCTTGAGTGTCCGCACGTGGTGCATCTCTGTCTGCATCAGCTCTATGGGGACACGACAGCAGGGCTTAGCTGCATCGGGAGGGACGTTCCAGCTCCACGGCTCACTGAATGAACCTGTGAGGCTACCACCTGGTGTCTTCACGCCTCCCGTGACCCATGAATGGTGTGCCCACTGTGCGCCTAAATCCTTTGCCTTGGGGTCTCACTGCCCTGGGCTTCCTCTGCCCAATCCCCTGGGATCTCAGCTTTAAGGAGCAGGGAGTGGCTTCGGGATAGGAGAGGGCCAAGGAAAAGGGGTGGGACCTCAGACAGCACAGGCAGTTTCCTGCTAAAGTCAACAGAAGAATATTCAAGGAGGTTTTCAACTGAAAGACTGTTCTGGTAAGGACCACTGGCTTATGCGTGGAAAGGATCCAACGCAGACTGACAGAAGGAAAAAGCAGCGCTTAAGGGAGGATTTTCATTTACTCTTATAAGGCAAAGACCAGATCCTGGGCTTAGAGTTTATCTGTCTTTCAAGTGAAGTCCTGAAGCTGGGAGAGACGAAACCAAGGTCCAAGCAGGGGTTAGGGATCTGGGGCTTGTGGCTGGGCTGAGGAGCCAGGCACCACTGAGTGCGTCTGCCCAATTCTGTGGGTGTGTGTGTGGGGTACATGTGTGTTCTCCCCTGAGGAGAGGGGCCTTGCTTTTGCCAGACTGTCAAGGGCATGGCCCCCCAAAGTTCAAGAGTTTTAACAGATTGAAGAGTGATGAACTGGCATCGAGTGAGACATTAGGATCTAGGCTATCAGGGGCGAGGGTTGGGGTGAGGATTGGGGAGCTGATGCTTAACAGGGACAGAGGTTCTGTTTGGGGCGATGGCAAAGTTTGGGTAATGGATGGTGGTGATGGTAGCACAGCACTGTAAATGCGATTAACACCACTGAGCTGCATACTTGAAAGTGGTTAAAATGGGAAAATTTATGTTGTATACACATTACCACAGTAAAAATTAAACAATTGAATCACAGAACCATACAACACAGAGCAACCCCTGATGCAGCTAATGACTTTTGTTAATAATATAATTACAATAATGCTTAATCAATTGTAACAAAGATACCACAATGGTGTAAATATGTTAATAATAGGGAACACTGTGTGTGTGTGTGTGTGTGTGCATGTGGTGGTATATGGGAACTCTGTACTTTCTGCATGATTTTTCTGTAAACCTACAACTGCTCTAAAAAATAAATAACAGTAATAATAAAGCACTAAGACACTGGGTAACCAGTTTTTTTTTTTTTTTTTTTTTTAATAAGGAAGGCCCTTCCAACCATGACTCAAAATCCAACATCAAACAAGAAAATGTCACTAAATTAGATGACATCAATAGCAAAACTTCTGCATGCCAAAAACCCACCATAAGCAACGTCAAAGAGCAAAAGACAAAACTGGGAAAAAATCTGTAATTCTTTTAGAAGACAAAAGGCTGATTTTCCAATTTCATAAAGACCTCTTAAATATCCTCAAGAGAAAGATTAATGAGTAAATAGAAAAATGGGCAGAGGATTTGAACAGGGAAAAAAAATACCAATGACTCTTAAAGTGTACAGAGAGATGTTCCTTCCAGCGCATAAGATAAATGCAAACTAAAGCTACGCTAAGACGCCCTTTCATCTACTGGACCTGCAGAGACACAGAAGGCTGGTGGACTATGGAGATGTGGGCAGTCACACACAGGGCCAGTGGGACTGTAGATGGTACAGCCCCTCTGGCAATATCTAACACACATCCCTTCTGACTTGGCAGCCCCATTTCTGGGAATTTGTCCTACAGATATACTTGCACCCAAGCAAAATCACGTCCTTCCAAAGCTGTTCAATGGAGCTTTGTTTCCTGCCGTAGAAGGGTGGGAGGTGATCAGGATGGAACGTACACACACCAGAATCCCAGGCAACCAGCAATGAGAAAGGCCTCCTATGGAAAGACCTCCAGGATTGGGCTGAATTAGAAAAAAGAAAAAAGCAAGGCAATGGGGGTGGGGGTGGGGAATGAACGTGTAATGGGTATAGGGTTTCTTTTTGGGGTGATGACAACGTCTTGGAACTAAAGAGACGTGATGGTAGCACAACGTCATAAATGTACTAAATGCCAGTGAACTCTACACCTTAAAATGGTTAAAATGGTGATTTTATAGTTTGTGTAGTTGAACTCTCACTACCAAAAAAAAAAAAAAAAAGCAAGGTATAGTACAATATAGTAGTCTGGTATGTTTTCTAAAAAAAGGGGAAATAGAAACCCTGGAAAGATCTAGAATAAACAATAACACTGGTTACTGCTGGAGGGGTAAGGAACTGTACAGTTTTGGGACAAGGGTGTGAGGGCAATTCTTCACAGAATATCTTGCAATATTTTAAAATCTGAACCATGTGAATACTTAAAAAAAAAACTTTTTGAATATGTAATGCAATAAAGTTTTATGTTTAAAGAATCATTAAAAGTAGCTGTGTAATTTCACCCAGGAATCTCACTCCTGGGAAGTTTTACTATAAGGAAATCAAGTCAAAAAAGGAAAGAGAGCTTTACTACAGGGCTATCTTTAATAATGGTCTAAAAAACATTTAGCATGTTCATTATAAAACTGGTTGTAATAACAAAAAAAAAAAAAAACACAAATGGAGCCCAGTACATCCAGAATCTATTGCCACAAGAAAGACTGAGGAAGGACTAAAAGTATCCACCAGGGAAGAGTTTTCTGATGTAAAAAGTGCCCCATACATAGCACATAATATTTTTGTGTCCCTTGTCAGCATTCTGACAATGAGGAGAATCTAATGTAGAACATTTTTCACTTTCACCCGCTTTCAGAGTTCCTGGGATCCCTGGACACTGATACCACAATGGTGCAAAATGTAAATAATAGGGAAAACTGTGTGTGTGGGGTGGGGGTGGGGCATATATGGGAACTCTGCGTTACTGGTATAATGCAGCCACTTAAAATGGTAATTTCAAAGATCATGTGACATGTGAAAACATAAAAACAGCAACTTCACTTTCACACGCCACCCAAGGCTAATGAAATATAACAGCGGGATGGGCTGTGTGGCTGCAGTGGGAAGTGGGGTCACCGTCTCAGGGCGGTGCACTGGTGTAAGTGGCTAGAGGGTCTCCCGGTGTCCCCCTCCCGGCCCCTCCTTTGTAGATGACACCCGAAGCCATCTGTACCACAACTGGGCTATTCCGCAAGTACAGTTCCCCAAGAAGCAGGGGGTGTGTAGCAGCGAAAATTTACTAAGCGCTTACAACAAACAAGGCGCTGTGCGGGGCAGAGGGCGAGGCCAAGGCCACACAGGCTCGTGGGTGGTGCTGAGGCTAAGGCCAAATACGGTAGGGGCACGCGCATGCGAGGTGTTTGGAGGGGGGAGGGACACTGTGTGTGGGTGGGCAGTGGTGGTGAGGATTCCAGAGGGGGCCAGAGCTGGAAGGGGAAGGGGATTCTG
>PVIY010012897.1:32807-60687 GCA_004026745.1 Myrmecophaga tridactyla
GGGGAAGCGGATTCTGGCAGGAGGGGGAAGGGGAAGCGGGATTCTGGCAACCCTCCCAGGACCATGTTGGGAGATGTTCACTCTCAACAGCCCTGAGCCCAGGGCCACCAGGAGTGCGGGTGAGGGCTGGTCCTCTCTGTCCTGCAGGAATTCCCTCTCTGCAGGATTTCTGGCTCGGCTCTGGGACCCTGAGGGGAAGTGTCTGCTCATGTTCTCCTCCTGACAGACAACCCAAACTGCTCTGACCCGAGCAGAGAGCTCTGGAGCTGGAAAGTAGGAGGGGTGCACCAGAGGACACCCCTAGTCAGCATCCGGGGATCCCAGGAACTCCCACGGGGGGGCGGGGGGCGAGGAGTGAAATATGCTCTACACCAGAATCTTCTCATTGTCAGAATGCTGACAAGGGACACAAAAATACCTAGCCGGGCAACTCACACTGTCATTTCGGTGGAATGATTCTCACGGAGGCAGAATCGTCTGTAGTGTAAGAATAAATAAGGCCTGGGGCTGAGAATCGTCTGTAGTGTAAGAATAAATAAGGCCTGGGGCTGTAGTGTAAGAATAAATAAGGCCCAGTGCCATGTGCCTGAGCTCCCGCCTCTGCTACCAACTTGTGGGGTCCCAAGGTCTGGAGGGGAGCCCGGGGCAGCGCCTGGTACAGGGAGGGCTCTGTGACTGTAAGCTGTCATTTTCATTTCATACCCCTCTTCCCCACCAAGGGACTGTGGTCCCTCTATCCCATCTCAGCAGGCCAGTGACTGCCCGCTGCCAAGTTCCCTGCTGGCCAGCAGAAAGGGGTGTGAAGTGTGGCTCCTGGAAAGGGGGCTCAGTGCGCGCTGAGAGAGGAACATGCCTCCAGAGCCTGCCTCCCAATTTATGCCCATGGGGATAGCTGGACAGGATCGGCGGTCCCCATCTCAGGCTCATCGTTTCCGGGGTGGAGCCAACGAGGTAAGGGTGAGTCAGACATGGGCATTCGGCCAGCCTTATCCGCAGGGGCACATCTACCAAAGCCCTCTCCCTCTGTCTCTTCCCCGGCCTGAAAGGCAGGGCTGCCCAGCGCAGAGGAAGGCAGAGTGGGCCGTGTGGTCTCAGGGGAGGTCAGCAGTGGAACCCAGCTTCCCAGGTGGAATTCCCAAAAGAAAAAAAAGAAAGAAAGTAAAGCAATAACTGGAAGGCTGGCATGGCAGCCCGGGACCACTCACCATAAAGGACATCCTGTCTTTTCACCACCTCTCTCTTCTGTTTCTTTGCAAACGCCAAGTCCACAGCAAGGCTCCAGGATTCAGACTCAAATTCCTGGGCGTCTGCTTCAAGTTCACTCCTCAGTGAGGTAGCGTAGGGGTCTGAGGGAGGAAGTCACCCTGTGGCTCGGGCAGCTCAGAGCGACTGGCCTCTGGGAAACTGCACCCACCCCGTGCCCTCCATGGGGACACAGCTACCCAGGCCCCAGCCTTCCCGTGTCGATGCAGACCCTCTAAAATCCAGGAGAGAGGAGAGATGACCGTACCTTCTACAAAAACAGGCTCAGCATTGGAAGACGTGAGCGAGAGAGAGTCGTCAGCTGCCTGCTTCAATTTTAAAAACACAGAGTCTGTTTCATCCATCTCTCCTGTGACTGGACTACATAAAAAGAGAAAAAACAGTCATTAAAAAAAAAAATCAGACTACACTTGCACAACCCCCTTTTTTACAAAGGCAAGTCAGACAGCCCTCGATCTGAGGGGATGCTATTGGAGAACTTTCCGGATTTCAAGAGGAACCTTAATTTTGTCACAGATCATTTTAAAAATTAGGGGCCTACCTGTGGAAAGGCTAAATCAGGACTTCTTCCACCATAAGTACCTTTAATGTTCAGGCACCTCCTAAGGGTGCATTTGTCATAGGTTTCCTTTACTGATCACTAGAGCCAATTGTGGCCCCTGGAATCCTTTCTACCAACAGTTATGTGAACACAGCCTCACAGCCAGGGACACTTCTTAGAGGAAAATAAGGAAATTAATCAGCTCCCTTCCCCACCGGCTCTCAATTATTAAGTTTAAGCATTAGGGTAATTTTCTGCCCAGACTGCCAGAAGTAGTATTAATTGAACCACCTCGGAGGGACTTCCAGCACCGTCTGGAGTACTGTGAGAAGCCCTGTCTGAGGGCCAAGTCTCAGGATCTTTATTAACCAAAAGGGGTGACAACCACTCCACAGACACATCATTTTTTCAAAAAAGGAAAGCAATAAATGTCTGAACCAAGTGCTAATGGGAGTCTCCCTGCATGGCGCGGGAGCAATGCACAGATTCACGCACCGTCAGCGGCTCCTTTTGGGGGTGCCTGCCCACGGCCTCCCCCGCGGAATGCCACCCACCACTCACGTCCCCTGGGAGAAAGGAAACGGCTTACCCCAGTCTCGCCCCAGTTGCCGCCGGGCTCGGTGCTGGCTGTGGACCCCCCTTCTGAGAGACCGTCATGCCGACATTCCTGGACGGGGCCGGGCTGCCATCGGACAAGGGGGTGCCCCGAGGGCGCTCTTTCAGGGAGGCTGCCACGGAGGCAAACACAGAGTTGGTGCTCAGAAAGTGAGCTGGGTAGCGGAGGTGGTCCCTCCGGAAGCCCCTCTCAGACTGCGGCCGCAGCACGGACAGGATCTTGGAGGTCAACAGCTCGTTATCTAAAAAGACATTCTCATTCCATTTCCTAGAAAAAGAACCATAAAAAGACAGCTCGGGGTGGCCGGGGACGGCACCGCTCCTGCCGCTGCTTTTGGAAGGTGTGTCCCCCATGTTCACACTTGGGGTTCTGAGATTCGGCGCCCGGCGAAGCAGGGGCGCACTGTTTTTATACCTCCGGTGTGATCCTTCTAGAAATGTAAAGCGGCTTCTTCCTTTACTGTATTGGCTAAATCAGCGGGTCTGGAGGGCAGGAAATTGGTCCCCACTGTGACCGCTGAGTGGGGACACTGCACAGCATCTTCTGTGGTAAAACAAAAACCTCCACGGCTCCGTCTTCACAGGTGGTAAAAGCAAAACAAGAAAAGGCCAAGTTCACGTCTCTTACGGACTACGATCACGAAATAAGGAGCACTGCACTAATTGCGGTTCACGCCAGTGTCGTAAGAGAGACTGCAATTGATCTGAAGATCAGGCTTCAGGATGACTCTTAAGACCCAAAGACCACCCTGCATAATATTTAATGGCAAGCCCCGCTGTAAATATGAGAAATGTATCATCAAAGTGGATCACAGACTCTGATTCTATTTCCTGGGGCAACTGTAAACCAATCTAACTTGTTTTCACCCAGCTGCTCACTTTAAAATTTTTATTTATTTTACTGTTGCTGTTTTTAAAGCAATTTTATTGTGAGAACATACATACAACATAACATTTCCCACTTTAACCACTTTCAAGCCTACCATTCAGCGGTGTTAACTACACTCATGATAACATGTGGCCATCATCACCAGCCCATCTGCTCACTAATTTAGGGGTTCAGATTGTAGGCTGCCAGTACCCACTGGTTTTCTTTTCTATTGATGGAAAAATGAAACTTGTAAAAGCTAAACTATTATCAGGCTGATTTTTCTTTTCCCCTCCTATCTGAAAAGTCAACCACTTAAGTCGAACCAAACTGAGACTGACAGCTTGTCTAATTTATTCTCAGGTGGGGAAAAAACAAAACAAAACAAAACAGCTTTTGCAGCTCTGTTCCAGGTAAGGACAAGCAGCAGCATTAAAAAGAAATCTGGGTATTCATCCAAGAGAACTGGAAGCAGGGACTCAGGCAGGTATTTGTATACAAATGTTCATAGCAGCATTATTTACCATAGCCAAAAGGTGGAAGCAAACCAAGTGTCCATAAACAGACAAATGGATAAACCAAATGCAGTCTAGCTCTACAAAGGAATATTATAAAGTCATAAAAAGGAATGAAGTTCTGATGCAAGCCACAACATGGATGAATGTGAAGACATGTTGAGTGCAATAAACCAGATACAAAAAGACATTGCATGATCTCTCTCACATGAAGTACCCAGAAGAAGCATATTTCACGGAGACAGAACGCAGATTACAGGTTCCCAGGGCTGGGGGTGGAGGTGGGGGTGGGAGTGGGAGGGAGCTATTGCTTGATGGGTGCAGAGTTTCTTCTGGAAAAGTTGGGATAATGGCTATGGGTGATGGTAGCACAACATTGTTAATGTAATTAATACTACTGAACTGTACACTTGAAAGTGGTTAAAATGAGAAAATTTAGAGCTGTGCATATGTTACTACCATAAAAAGCTTTTTAGAATAAAAAAAAAGAAGATGTCCACCCAGTTTCTGACTGGCTCTGACTCCTTGAGAAACCCTCACTCATCAGTTTCTCTCCATTACAGGAAGAAAACTGCTGTAACTCTGCTCTCAGCAGCACAGAGCCTACAAACCTTGGGACTGGCACAGAGCCTGCCCTAGATAAAAACATGCTTCTCTCAGGAGACTTTCTGGGGGCTGCAATTCAATATTCTGCCTGGGTTTTAACTTAGGTGGAAATTCAGGGGGGTCATAAATGTACATGTGGGTATGGGCCAGAGAGAGAATTTCTGGTGGAAGACTAATAAAGAAAGTTTGAAAAATTAGGACCCCAACCTTTAAACTGTGTTATGATACAGTACACATTATTTGTAGTTTAACATGGTTCAAAATGATGAGGAGGACACCTGTTTAGTGAGCTCAAACACCCTGCCATCATAATAAATGGCTAACAATGACTATTATTATAAAGGTAAAGGCGATGAAGATGTCGTTCATGTGCAAACAGCCAAGTACAAAGACACAAGTCACAAATCAAAGCCCAAGAATCCAAGCCAGTCATTTCCAGCCACTTTTACACTATGCTAAAACCCTACCCAGCAATTACCACCTAACACACAAATACGGGACAAATCCCAACAATGCATTGTTTGCCCAGCATTCACACTGACAAGTTATTCCTGCTTAGCAAAGTCTTGCCCAAAGTTGAACAGATTCTGATTCTATCAAACAGGCCAAAGAAGAAAAAGTTATCATAAATATCATCAAAGAATCACCAATTCTAAATAATGTTAACAAACGCTGAATCTATGATAAGCAGACTTAATCTTCCTTTGATGATTTAGAAAAGACTTTAAAGTTTTCATGTCCCAGGGTCATTCTTGGGAACCAAGCACCAGTGGCCTCAAGAGGGGTTCAAGGGATGGAAGATTAGTGAAAAAGATGAGGGCCACTGAATGGTGGTAGAGATTGGAAAACTTGTTGTATCTGTTTGCATAATAAGAAAGAAAAAGAGCAACTAAAGAGACAGTGATAATTAAATGCAATACATGATCCTGGATCTAATAATGAAGACAATTCCCAAAAGGACATTACTGGAACATAAAAAACAAACAAACCCTGGAATGTAGTCTGTGATCTTTACATCAACGTTAAATTCCTTGAACTTGATGACTGCAACTTAAGTTGGTTATATAAGTGAATTTCTTTGTTCTTTGGAAATGTATGTGGAAGTATTATGTATATTCAAGAAGGATGATACGAACAATCTACTCTAAAATCTTTAGAAAACACAAAGACAGACAGATACATAGAATAATATGGCAAATGTGGTGAAATGTTAAAAGTTGGTGGATCTGAGTATCTGGGAGGGGTTATGTTGAGGTTCTCCATATGGACTTTGTGTTATTTTTTGCAACTTTCCTGTAAGTTTGAAATTATTTCAAAATGAAAAAAAGAATGATGGGCCAGCTTCTAACATCCCATATATGCTGTACTTATCTATTTTGATCATCTGTCTCTCCACCTCCCCACAGACTGGAGGACAACACCTTGCACAAAACAAATAATGGTTGCTTTGTGGTGATGAAGCAGCCCTGTACCCTGACTGTGGTGGTGCCCATACGAATCCATACATGGGATAGAATTTCTTAGGCTTGCACATCACCCTCCCACCCAAAAAGGAGTGCAGGTAACAACTGGTGAAGTCTGATGAGGGTCTGTCTCTGAGTTAATAGCATTATATCAATGTCAGTATCATGGTTTTGGCAATGGACTCTAGTCATGTAAAAAAATGGCATCCTTATAACTTTCCAGAAAATTACAATCTCCAGATGGGTCCCTGGACCAGAGAAGTCCTGAAACCCAGAGGGCCCAGCCTCTCCAGAACATCAGCTAGTTCCATCTCCCTACCCCATATTAGTGACAGCCCTTTCCAACATGAAAAAGTTAGAATGGTCCAAATGGTCCTAAAGAGTGGGATAGAAAGACCAAAGGTGATGGTGGAGTTATACACAGAAGGTAGGGTTTAACGAATGAATATGACTGCTGAATCATTAAATTGATATTTCTTTTAGTCTCCAGTATCTTAGCGCAACTAGAAGTAAAAACCTAAAACTGTGGAATCGTCACCCATACCAAACTCTGAAATCTGTTGTACAACTAATTGTTGCTCTGTGCTTTGAAATGTATTGTTTTATATATATGTTATTTTTCATAAAAAAAGAAAAAAAAGTCGACTGTGATGATAACAAAAATATTTATTCCTTCTAGCCTCCTATATTCTGGAGAGCTAGAAGGAAAAATCTGCGATGATGGTATGGTGGCCCATGACAAACTCTGGGATCTGTCTTGTAACTACTTGCTGAAGAGTGCTTTGAAAACCACTGCTTTTTTCCTTATTTGCTTTATATATATGTTATATTATACAATTTAAAAAGTTAAAAGAAAAAAAAGTGGCATCCCTGGGGGAAGCTGGGGGAAGGGAGCATGGGAACCTTCCGTACGAATGTTTGCAAATTCTTGTGAGTCGAACTGTTTCAAAAGAAAAAGTTATAAGTTACTGTATTCTAGAAGCTCCTTAAGATGAAAACTCTGTTTAAACACACACCCTATTTTCATAGAGCACTGATATTCCTTATAGTTCTTTATACTTGATTACATGCCAACCATCCCAAAGGTATCCGAGATGATGTTCTATTTTGGGGAGGGCTTTGTACAGAAAAGTTCAATGATGTATATTTAGCAGTGATGTGACCTGCTGAAGTAAATTATGCTTCTCTGCCCCCCCCAAGCTACTTAAGATTGATAATATAAGAGGTGGATAGTTACAAATCAAATTTTTCTGTAACATATGCAAGTCATGGGAATAACTGACCAAGGAAGAGATGTGTCAGTGGTTCTGCCACACACCAGCTGCTCAGGGGCTAGGCTAGGGTGCCGCAGTTTTCTTCCATCTAATGGAAGTTATCTCACCAGGCAAAGTTAGAATGAGGCTGCCGATGGGAAGGTAAAATGGTGCAGGCACTTGGAAAACAGTCTGGCAGTTCCTCACAAAGGTAAATATGGAGTTACCATATGACCCAGCAGGTCCACTCCTGATATGGAACTAAGAGAGATGAAAACATAGATTCTTGCAAAAATTGTACACGAATGTTCATGGCAGCACAACTCGTAATGGCCAAAAGGTGCAAACAACCCAGATGTCCTTCAACTGATAAACAAAACAGGTGGCATATCCACATATGCAATATTATTCAGCCATTAAAAAAAAAGAAAAAAGAATTAAGTGCTGGTACATGCCACAATATGGAAGGACCTCGAAAGCATCACGCAAAGTGAAAGAAACCAGTCTCAAGATATCACATACATTATCTGATTCCATCTGTAGAAAATGTTCAAGATAAGCAAATCCTTAGGGACAAAATGTAGATGAGTGGTTACCAGGGAGAAGTTGGGTGACGTCGGATGGGGAAGGGCTTTATTTTCTGGGGCAATGAAAACATTCTGAAATTGACTATGGTGACACCATAATATAGCAAAAGCCACTGAATTGGGCTTTAAATGGGCATACTGTATGGCATGAGAATTATTTCTCAATAAAGCTGTTAGACAAACTTCCATGAAGCACAGCCTTCTTTCCACAGAACATTTGATCTACAGTTCAATGTACAGTTCAAGTTAGTCATGCTGCTCTTGGATCTGAGAGAGACAGGAAGAAATATCTACCCTGCTATCAGATAGCCAAGCAGGGCCTGCGCCCTGCCACCGCGCCACGCAGCAGAGCTCATGCCGTCTGCACTGCACAAAAGCCACCGTGGCGCTTCATTAGCACCGTCTGCCCACTGCTGAGAGGCACGATCGATTGGCGGGCACCTGGCCCCCCGGAGCAGACTGTATAACTCAGAGCTGTTCCTACAAGGAGACCTGGAGAGGAAACAGGGATGAAAATAAGAGGCAAACGGTGAAAATGGAAAAAGTTCACTGCCCAGAGGGAAAAAATACAGCTCGTTCTTAGTAACAAGCACAGACAAGCGGCCTGTTCACTCAATGCCCCCTTTTATTCTTTTAAACTGTTTTGTCTTGGTTCGTTGAATTAAAGAGCAGGGCAGGCTCTATGAGCAAATCAAGGCAGTTTAGTTATGCGACAGATGTTGTGCTGCTATCCGTATTACTTTACCCGGACAATGGACCCCACATTACAAAATGCAGGCTAAAAGGGGCTCTTTTCCAGCATAGTTTTACTCCCTGTGTGATCCTCAATTTATTAGAAATCCTTTAAGTTGCAGGCTTTTTCCCCGGACACAGGCACAGGACCCCCATTAAGTCCTGTAGGAATTTCATAAGTAGCTACAAAGACATTGCATAAACAAGATTTTTACTGACCTGTTGAAAGTGATTTTAGAGAAAGCCCAATATGACATATTAAATGACCACCTTAAGCGGTTTTAAACTGTCCTTCATAATGTAAAAGCACACTAGCTTTTAGAAAGAAAGAACTCTGAAGCAAGAATTTTACATTCTAAATTGTGGGTTTTTGCTGAATCTCAATGGTAAAGCAACTGAAAAGACCTTCTGGAGGTGATGGAAGTTTCTGCCATCTTCTGAAAAAGACCACACAAGGCAAAAACAGAACAAAACAGAATGGACTGGAAAGCCAGCACTGGAAGAAAGGAACAGACTTCCCATGGCTTTAGAGCAGTCTCAAAAGCTCAGACTCAAAAATAACTGGTCTTTCTCTCATATTTAGTTTGGTTTTGTGTTCACCCTCTACCCCCAATTCTTTGCTTCAGTGAAGACTTTTCTTTCAGGCTGAGAGAGCCTCCTGGCTCTGGAGAGTTCTAGCAAGCACTAGCTACAGGCTAAGTGTTCAAGAGACAATTAAGAAAATGTGATGCAAAATGAAGTTTTCAGTTCACAGTTCTCAGCTTTTCAGCCATCTGCGAAAAGACTAAATCAATGAAAAGCCAACGAAATCATTGATTTCTCTGCCCTGCTTCATTTTGATGTTACACAGCTAGAAGACAAAAAAAAGAATAAAACTATAAGAGAGGGGAAAAACTCTTAACCCCATGCCTCAGGAAATATACAAAAAAAGGAGCAAGGTGGGTGGGGGTAGGGTATCTTACAGTAGATTAAGTAAGTACAAACCAGAAAGAGCACACTTCTTAAACTTGATATTACCCAAGGGAAAAAATATACCACAGGATCCCCCCGCCCCATGATACATGAAAAACCCAGAAAACATTCTTAAAAACTTGTGGGTTTTCTCAACTGTATATGGGTGTAGGTAGAAAATTTAGAAAGCACAAAAAGGAGTAAACATAAAAACAATCCGTAATCCCATCATCATCTCATAATCCAGAGAGAAATTCTGTTGGCATAAATAGTTTCATAAATTGAGAAATCAATAATAGTAATAATTAATAACCAGTGATCCTGAGATCTGTGTTGAAAAATTCCCTCAGTTATAGCAAAAGGATAGTATTAATGGCAAAAATAATATTTTTGCTATAAATAACATACAGGACGTGGGGGTTGGGCCATTGTGTAATATACTTGTGAATTACATACAATACTACAAAAATATAGTTCTGAATTACTCTGGCGGATAATTCTGCAAGCTAAAACAGAAAGAACAAGAATGTCTACGGTCAGAGTCCAAAAAACCCCCATAAACAAAAAAATGAACCTCAACCTAAATCTTACACACAAAAATTTAAATCTCATAGTGATGGGACACAAGATCAACATGCAAAAATCAGCAGTGTTTCTATACACTAGTAATGAGCTACCCAAGGAGGTAATCAAGAAAAAAGTTCCACTCACAATAGCAAAAGCAAATAGCTAGGAATAAACTTAGCCAAGGATGTAAAGGACCTGTACACAGAAAACTACAAAGCCTTGCGAAAAGAACTCAAAGAAGCCCTCACAGAAATGGAAAGACAGCCCATGTTCATGGATTGGAAGGCTAAATGTCATTATGATGTCACTTCTGCCCGTCTAGAGCTACAGATTCAACGCAATACCAATCCAAATTCCTTCTCTGTTGAAATGGAAATGCTAACTTTCAAATTTATTTGGAAGGGAGAAGGGTGCCAAATAGTCAAAAATATTCCGAAAAACAAGAATGATTTGACAGGATTCACACTTCCTGACTTTAAAGCACATTATAAAGCCACAGTGATCAAAACAGCATGGTACTGGCATAGACAGACATATTGATCAATGCAATCGAACTGAAAGTTCAGGAATAGATCCTGGGTCTATGGCAATTAATGTTTTAAAAAATATTTTTATTGAGAAATCTCCATGCACATACAGTCCAACCATATTATACAATCAATGACCCACAATATATCACAGTTGCATATTCTTCATCATAATCATTTTTAGAACATTTGCATCACTCTAGAAAAAGAAATAAAAAGAAAAAAAAGAACTCATATATCCCTTACTCTTCTCTTTCATTGACCACTAGTATTTCAATCTACCCAATTTTCACCCTTTATCTCCCCCTATTATTTATTTAATCATTCTTCTTCTTTCTTTTTTTTTGTTTTTAGTAATCTGTTCATTCCCTCAATAAATGGAGCATCAGACACAGGTTTTCAAAATCACAGAGTCACACTGTGAAAGTTATACCTTTATATAATCGTCTTCAAGAATCAAGGCTGCTGGAACACAGCTTAAGAGTTTCAGGTGCTTCCCTTCAGTCACTTGAATACACCATAAACTAAAAAAGGATATCTATGTAATGCAGAAGAATAACCTTCAGGATAGCCTCTCAACTCTGTGTGAAATCTCTCAGCCATTGAAACTTTATTTTGTCTAATTTATCTCTTCCCCCTTTTGGAGAAGAAGGCTTTCTCATTCTCATGATGTTGGGTCCCAGCTCATCCCTGGGAGTCAGGTCCCATGTTGCCAGGGAGATTTACCCACCCTGGGAGTTATGTCCCAAGTAAGGCGGAGGGCATTGAGTTCACCTACCAAGTTGGCTTAGAAAGAGAGGCCACATCTGAGCAACAAAAGAGGTTCTCTGGGGGTGACTTTTAGGCATAATGATGTGTAGGCTTAGATTCTCCTTTGCAAGAATAAGCTTCATAGGGGTGAGCCCCAAGACTAAGGGCTCAGCCTAGTGAACTGGCTGCCCCCACCACTTGCAAGAATATTAGGAATCCCTAGATGGGGAAGCTGAATATTTCCTTCTTTCTCCCCAGTCCCCCAAGGGGACTTCAAACATCCTTTTTTATTTTATACCCAAATTACTCTGGAATGTATGAGGGCATCACACTAACCTGTACAAACCAAGAAGATCTCAAGCCCTATTCAAGATTCCATGTAATTATGGTGTTCAAGTAAACTGACCATACAAGTTAAGTTAGATAATAGGCTACCCCAAATATAAATTTTGTACAAAATAAACATGCTTCTTTTTGGTCTCACACAGAAGCTGAAGTTTGAAAATATGGGCCATATCATCCTTTACCCAATATTCTGATTTACCTTAGTCCTATCCAGATTAGCTTCATTCATATCTCTAGATGAAGTCTGATCACTTTTTCAACTTTTTAAACAGTTGTTGAATGGGGTAATGCAGACTTTCATAGCTTCAGTGTTCTAACTCTGAGTTTCAGGTGTCACATAAATATCCAAAGTTTCAGGGAATGACCAGGTTATATACAAACAGCTCAGTAACTCAGAATTTAGAAATAACAGTTAGACCCCCTAAATATATGTTACTGCTGTAAGAACTTACAATCTAGGAACCTTTACAATAGGCCCCAACTTGATAACCCATGCTCTCAGCTTCAATTTTCTGAGTTTGTATATTATAGTTAGTCTACATGAGCAAGGCATGATAATATTTGTCTTTTTGTTTCTGACATTTCTTTCAACATACTGTCCATAAGATTCATTTACCTAGTTGCATGCCTAATAACTTCTTCCGTCTTGCAGGTGCTCAGTAGGCTGTTCTGTGTATACACTATAGTTCCCCCTTCCATTCCTCAGTTGTACCTTAGGCTACCTCCATCCACTGCCAATCATGAAAACTGCCGCCATAAATACCAATGTGCAAATGTCCATTCATGCTCCCACTCTTAGTTCCTCCAGGAACATACCTAGCAATGGGGTTGCAGGATCATATGGCAAACCCACCCCTAGCCTCCTGTGGAAATACCACACTGCCTTCCAGAGGGGCTGCAACTCTCAGCTTCCCTACTGACACTGAATAGGTACATCTCTTTCTCTAGCACCTGTTTCTGTTCATTTTTAAACAGTTTTATTCACACATCATACAATCCAACCTAAGTAAATAGACATGCTATCGCCACCATAATCTATATGAAGACATTTCCTTATCTTCTGCAAAGAATCCATACCCTTCTCCCGTGGCCCCCCACCCCCACCCCACCCCACCTGCTGATATTTAGTTTTTTTGTTTTTTGTTTTTTTATATGGGCAGGCACCAGGAATCGAACCCGGGTCCTCAGGCACAGCAGGCAAGCGTTCTTACCTGCTGAGCCACTGTGGCCCGCCCTGATATTTAGTTTTGGCATAAAGCTTTGTTCCATTCAATGGAAGCAAATTACAGTGCTACTGTTGACTATAGACCCTAGCTTGCATTGATTGTACTTTTTTGATTGCAATGTTGAGATTCAATTGTTCTCCCTCATGCAAAAACATTTTTGTATTTGTATATTTAATCACTATCAGTGTCCACTCTGGGCATTCCTAAGTTATACTGTCTCAGTCATTATCCTCGATCTTTCCTTCTGGTGTCATACGTGCCCCCGGCCCTTCTACCTCAACCATACTCACATTCAGCTTCGCTTAGTGGACTTATATTATTGTGCTACCAGCAGGTAGTACTGTGCTATCCATTTCTGAATTTTTTACAATCAATCTTGTTGTACAATCTGTATTCCTTCAGTGCCAAATGCCCAATCTCAACCCTCTTTCTATCTCCTGACAACCTGTGTTCTTAATAGGTTCATTCATTAATGTTAGTTCATATCAGTGAGACCATACAGTATTTGTCCCTTTGTTTCTGGCTAATTTCACTCAGCATAATTTCCTCAAGGTTCACCCACATTGTTATGTGCTTCATAACTTCATTCTGTCTTACAGTTGTGTAATATTCCATCGTATTTATGTACCACAGCTTGTTAAGCCACTTGTCCACTGATGGACATCTGGGCTGTTTCCATCTCTTGGCAATCGTGAATAATACTGCTATAAATATCAGTGTGCAAAAGTCCATTTGTGTTCTTGCCCTCAGTTTCTCTTAATATATACCTAGTAATGGGATTGCTGGATCATATGGCAGTTCTATACTTAGCTTCCTGAGGAAACTGTCAAACTGCCTTCCAGAGTGGTTGTACCATTTTACATTCCCACCAGCAGTGGATAAGTGTGCCTCTTTTTCCACAGCCTCTCCAGCACCTGTTTCTGTTTTTTTGTTTGTTTTTTGATAATGGCCATTCTAGTGGGTATGATATCTCATTGTGGTTTTGATTTGTATTTCTCTAATAGCCAGTGAAGTTGAATATCTTTTCATGTGCCTTTTAGCCATCTGTATTTCCTTTTCTGAAAAGTGTCTGTTCATGTCTTTTGTTGTTGAGTTGAAGAATCTCTTTATATATTCTGAATACTAAACCCTTATCTGATGTGTGGTTTCCAAATATTATCTCCCATTGCACAGGCTGCTTTTTCAATTTCCCAACAAACTTCTTTGATGCACAAAAGTGTTTCACTTTAAGGAGATCCCATTTATCTACTTCTTTTTTGAGTGCTCTAGGAAACTATCTCTATTACAAGAGTAATAAGATATTTCCCTAATTTTCTTCTAACAGTTTAATGGTCTTAACTCTAATGTTTAGGTTTTTGATCCATTTTGAGTTAATTTAGTAGGGTGTGAGATATGGATCCTCTTTCATCCTTTTGCATATGGATATCCACTTCTCCAAACACAATTTATTGAAGAGGCTGCTCTGTCTCAGCTGAGTTGGTTTGACTCAATTGTTTACAGATGAGAGGGTCTATTTCTGAACACTCAATTCAACTCCATTGGTCAGTATATCTATCTTTATGCTAGTACCATGATGTTTTTACTGTAGTTTCTATGCTTTAATGTCAGGTAGCATAAGACCTCCTATTTCATTTTCTTTTTAAAGATATTGTTTAGCTACTCAGGGCACCTGCCTTTACAAATAAATCTGGTTATTGGTTTTTCTATTTCAGCTAAGTAAATTTCCGGGATTTTAATTGGTATTGCATTGAAACTATACATTAATTTAGGGAGAACTGACATCTTATCTATATTTAGTCTTCCAATCCATGAACATGGTATGATCTTCCATTTATTTAGGTCTTCTATACTTTCTTTTAGCAATTTCCTCTAGTTTTCTGTGTAAAGGTCTTTTGTATCCTTAAATTTATTCTTAAACATTTGATTCTTTGGTTGTTCTTGTGGGTTTTTTTCTTAATTTCCTCCTCAGATTGCTTATAACCAGTGTATAGAAACACTCCTGATTTTTGGGTGCTGATCTTGTACCCTGCTACTCCGTTGTACTCATTTATTAGTTCTAGTAGCTTTGCTGTAGATTTTTCAGGATTTTTAACATATAATACCATATCATCTGCAAACAGTGAGAGTTTTATTTCTTTCTTTCCAATTTGGGTGCCTTTTATTTCTTTTTCTTATCTAATTTCTCTGGCTAGAACTCCCAGCACAATGTTGAATAACAATGGTGACAGTGGGCATCTTTGTCCTGATTTTAGAGGGAAAACTTTCAGTCTTTCCCCATCGAGGATGATGTTAGCTCTGGGTTTTTCATATGTTCCCTTTATTGTGCTGAGGAAGTTCCCTTCTATTGTTATCCTTTGAAGTGTTTTCATAAGACAGGATGTTGATTTTGTCAAGTGCCTTTTCTGCATCAATAGAGATGATCATGTGATTTTTCTACTTTGACTTACTGATACAGCATAACCGGAACAAATCCCACCTGTTCATGGTATATGATTCTTTTAATGTGCTGCTGGATTTGATGTGTAAATATTTTGTTGAGGATTTCTGCATCCATATTCCTTAAAGAGATTGGTCTGTAATTTTCTTTTCTTGCAGTATCTTTGGCTTTAGTGGTAGGGTGATGTTGGCTTCATAGAATGAGTTAGGTAGGCTTCTCTCCTCTTCAATTTTTTTGAAGAGTTTGAACAGCATTGATACCAATTCTTTCTTGAATGTTTGGTAGAATTCACATGTGAAGCCTTCTGGTCCTGGACTTTTGTTTTTTGGGAGCTTCTTGATGACTGATTCAATCTCTTCTGGTAGCTGCTGGAATGCAACATACCTGAAACAGAATGGCTTTTAAAAAGAGGAATGCAATGAGTTGCTAGTTTACAGTTCTAAGGCCGAGAAAATGTCCCAATTAAAACAAGTCTATACAAATGTCCAATCTAAGGCAACCATCCGGGGTAAGATACCTTGGTTCAAGAAGGCCGATGAAGTTCAGGGTTTCTCTCTCAAGTGAGAATGCACATTGCGAACACAGTCAGGGCTTCTCTCTCGGCTGGAAGGGCACATGGCGAACACGGCATCATCTGCTAGCTTTCTCTCCTGGCTTCCGGTTTCATGAAGCTCCCCAGGAGGCATTTCCTTCTTCATCTCCAAAGGTCACTGGCTGGTGGATTCTCTGCTTTGTGGTGCTGCAGCATTCTCTGCTCTCTCTGAATCTCTCATTCTCCAAAACGTTTCCTCTTTTGTAGGACTCCAATAAACCAATCAAGACCCATCCAAATGGGTGGAGACATGTAACAACCACTCGTGACTAAATCACATCATCCAGGGCGATGATCTGATTACAGTTTCAAACATACAGTACTGAATAGGGATTATTCTACCTTTATGAAATGGGATTTTGATCAAAACATGGCTTTTCTAGGGGGCATACTTCCTTCCAAACCAGCACAATTGGTTTCTTGAGGTCGTCTATTTCTTCTTGAATCAATGTTGTTGTTGGTCATGTCTTTCTAGGAAGTTGTCCATTTCATCTTCAGTGCTTAGTTTATTAGCATAGAGTTGCTCATAGTATCCTCTCACTACTTTCTTGATTTCTGCAGGGTCAGTGTTTATGTCTCCTCTTCCATTTCTGATTTTATTTATTTGCATCCTCTCTCTCTTTCTTCTTTTTAATCAACCTAGCTAAGGGTCCATAGATTTTATTGATTTTCTCAAAAAAACAACTTCTGGTTTTGTGGATTTTCTTGATTGTTTTCATGTTCCCAATTTCATTTATTTCTACTCTAATATTCGCTACTTCTTTCCTTTTGTTTGCTTAGCTGTTGGTTTGCTGTTCTTTCTCTAGTTCTTCCAAGTGAACAGTTAATTCCTCAATTTTTGCTCTTTCCTTTTCTTTTTTTTTGCTTCTTTCCTTTGTGTGTGTGTGTGTGTGTTGTTTAGCCTCCATATATTTGTGGATATTCTGGCCTTCTGCCTGTCATTCATTTCCAACTTCATTCCATAATGATCTGAGAAAGTATTTTGCATGATTTCAATGTTCTTAAATTTATTGAGACTTGTTTTGTGATCCAGCATATGATCTATCCTTCAGAGTGATCCATGGCCCTTGAGAAAAGTGTGTGTCCTGCTGTTATGGGGTGTAATGTTCTGTAAATGTCTGTTATGTCTAGTTTATTTATCAGACTACTCAACATCTCTGTTTCCTTTTGGATCCTCTGTCTAGATGTTCTATCCATTGATGAGGGCAGGGAATTGAAGTCTCCAACTATTATGGTAGAGGTGTCTATTTCTCCCTTCAATGTTACCAGTGTTTGCCTCAAGTATTTTGGAGTACTCTGGCTGCAAAGCATAAATATTTATGATTGTTATGTCTTTTTGTTGAATTGTTCCTTTCATTAATTCATAGTGTCCTTCCTTGCCTCTTTTAACTGTTCAACTTTAGAAGTCTAATTTCTTGGATATTAGTATAGCTACCACTGCTATTTACTGGTTGTTGTTTGCATGAAATACCCTTTCCCAACCTTTCATTTTCAACATATTTTTGTCCTTGGATCTAAAGTGAGTCTCCTGTATATGGCATATAGATGGTTCCTGTTTTCTAATCCATTCTTCCAGTCTATGTTTTTTGATTGGGGAATTTAAACCATTAACATTTAATGTTATTACTATAAAGGCAGTACCTTGTCCTACCATTTTGTCTTTTGGATTTTAAATGTCATATCCATTTTTTTTTCTCTTTTTACCTTTACAGATAGTCTTCATTTCTACATTCTTTTCCAAACCCTTCCCTCTTGCCTTTTCCTATCTGCTTGTAGTGCTCCCTTTGGTATTTCTTATAGAGCCAGTCTCTTAGCCACAAATTCTCTCGGTGATTGTTTGTCTGAAAATACTTTAATCTCCTCATTTTTGCCTTATTATTATTTTTTTTCTGTCATGGGCAGGCTCTGGGAATTGAACCCAGGTCTCCAGCATGGCAGGCGAGAATTCTGCCACTGAGTCACCATTGCACTGCCCTCCCCCTCATTTTTGATGGACAGTTTTGCTGGGTATAGGATTATTGATCGGTAGTTTTTCTCTTTCAAAATCTTAAATATATCATACCACTGCCTTCTCACCCCCATGATTTCAGCTGAGAAATCCACACATAGTCTTACCAAACTTCCTTTGAATATGATGAATTGCTTTCCTCTTGCTGCTTCAAGAATTCTCTCTGTCTTTGACATTTGACAGTCTGACTAGAAAGTGTCTCGGAGCAGATCTATTCTATTTGGGGCATGTTGTGCTTCTTGAATTTGTAATTTTATGTTTCTTATAAGAAATGGGAAACTTTCAATGATTATTTTCTCCATTTTTATTTCTGCCCTGTTCATCCTCTCTTCTTCTGTAACACCCATAAAATGTGTATTCATATGCTTCATGTTGTCCAATCAAATCCCTGAGATTTTTTTTTCATTTTTTCCATTCTTTTCCCTATATATTTTTTTGTGTCAGATTTCAGATGTCCAGTCCTCTAGTTCACGAATCCTTTCTTCTGCCTCTTCAAATCTATTGTAGGTTTCATTGTGTTCTTCATCTCTTCTCTTGTGCCTTTCATTCCCATAAGTTCTGCAATTTGTTTTTTTAAACTTTTGAGTTCTTCTTTATGTTTGCCTAATGTCTTCTTTATGTCCTCCCTCAACTTGCTGATCTGATAAGATTTTTCCATGTCTGTTTGAACATCCTGAATTAGTTGTTTCAACTTTTGTATATCATTTGAAGTTTTAGTTTGTTCCTTTGACTGTGCCATAACTTCAATTTTCCTACTATGATTCATTATTTCTGCTGGCATCTAGGCATTTGATTTCCTTAATTAGTTTATTCTGGGGGTTCATTTTACTCTTTTATCTAGGGTTTTCTTGCTGGATGGCTTTGTTCTCTATTTGTTCTGGCATTCAATTTAACTTATGACTCCCTGGTTAAGTGCAGCCTCATGAGAGACCCTGAGCCAGAAGCAGTCAGCTAAGATGCTCCCAAATTCCTGACCCTTGGAAAATTGAGATAATAAATGTTTATTGATTTATGCTGCTAAAAAAAAAAAGATCGTAGATTTAAATGTGAAACTATAAAAGTTTTTAATGTGTTATGTAAGATAACATAACATAAAAGAAAATCCTTGAGATTTTGCTGGCAACAGCTGATGTTTTGTTAATGTCACATTATCCAATCATGCCTGCAACTTAGGAAGCATATCAGCGTTCAAATAAAATAATCATAATAACAAAAATAAATGACCAAGGATCTTTCTATCCCTGAATGGGTCTGGTTAGCAATAACTCACAGGCTCCCAACCTAAATGACATTTTTCTCTTCTCCAATCATATCAATTAATATGTTGGTACCAAAATGCAGTAATATTTTATAACGCATGAGTGCTTGCTTATTGTTATTATAGATAATTACTCTTGTTTTATTTTGTATTGTTTTAAGTTAAATGTGCTTTATCTTTTTAAAACTTTATTTTTAAATGGAAGAAGAAAGGCTTAGAGAAAACAGGTTCATTTCAAAGACCCGATACTCAAGAATAAAGGGGGACTTCTAACATGAAAATAATCAGAACAGGCATTCCCCCCAAGACCCCACAGATTAGGAGAAGAACTGAAGGAGAGGGAGGAGGTATAATAGAGAAAATGGATTTAACAAATGAGTATGGCTGTTGAACCACTGATTTGGAGCAGCTAGAGGGAAAAATCTGAGATGACAGAATGGTAGCCCGTGACAAACTCTGGGAGCTGTTCTATAACTACTTGTTGACATGTCTTTGAAAATTATCGCTTTTTTCTTTCTTTGCTTTGTATATATGCTATATTATACAATAATAAAAAAGAATAAAGGGGGAGGGAGGAAGGATCTTAAAAACTTGTGGAAATTGTGTCATAAAAATTGTAGGGAGTAAAGAAAGTAGGTAGTCTAAAGAGTGAGAATGAGGAGTTGCAAAGGGAAGAAGTCATTAAGTTCAAAATTTCAAAGGCTGGTTATTAGAAATGGACAACCACATAATGAAAATACAGAGAAGAGTGATAGAAAAGCATCTCAAAAATTAAATCCACTAAATGCAATGGCGTGTCTTGGGTTGTTTCCTGGAACAGAAAAATTGGTGAAATCTGAATAAAGCCTGGATTTAGGCCAAAGTAATGTACCAAGGTTATATAAGATGTTAACAATAGAGAAACTACTTGTGAGGTATATGGAAAATCTCTTTGCAACTTTTCTGTAAACTGAATATTATCCCAAAATAAAAAGCTGATTTAATGAAAAGTTAAATCCAGGATGAACTGAGGCTTGTTTTGTTTTTTTAAAATAAAAGAATAACTTTTAAAAAGGTATGTTTGTGTGTTGGTGGTGGTGGTGGCAGCTCTGAGTTATGCTACAAGCAAAAAGAACAATAACAGGTCAGGCCCCTGTTGGGAGCAAGGAGTGAGGAACAAATAATCCAAATCACTTAGGAGTAGCATTTGTGCAAGCTATTGAAGTTAAGTTGGTATCAAACCAAACTAGATTGTTACAGATGTTAAATGTAACCCTAATGGTAACCACAAGGAAAATATCTAAAAAATTTACCCAGAAGGGAATAAGGAGTGATTCAAAATGATTCACTACAAAAGATCAACTAAAAACAACAGAAAGTCAGTCATAGAAGAAATGAGGGGCAAAAATATATATATATATATAAAATAAATTGCAAAAAGTCTGTAGTTGGTCCTGTCTTAGTAATTACTATGACTATAAATACATTAAACTCTCTAATCAAAATACAGAGACTGGCAGAATGGATTAAAAAAAAGTGTCATCCACTGAAGAGTGGAAGAAAGATCAAAGGTGATGGTAGAGTTATACAGAGGAGGTCAGGATTAACATAGGAGTATGATTGCTGAATCATTACATTGATATTTCTTTTAGTCTCCAGTACCTTAAAGCAGCTAGAAATAAAAACCTAAAATTGTGGAATTGTAATTCATACCAAACTCTGAAATCTGTTCTATAAGTAATGGTTGTGATGTACTTTGAAATTTATTGATTTTTTGTATATATGTTATTTTTCACAAAAAGAAAAAACAGAGAAAGAAGTATAATGCAGAAGATAGGACTTAAATGAGAATGACTGCTGAATCATTATATTGATATTTCTTTTGGTCTCAGTGTCCTGGAGCAGCTAGAAGAAAAAAACAAAAAATTGTGAAACTGTAACCCATACCAAACTTTAAAATCTGTTCTATAACTACTTGCTAAAATGTACTTGGAAATATATTGCTGTTTTGTAAATATGTTATATTTCACAATTAAAAAAGTAAAAAAAAAAAAAGCATCAATCAACTATATGCTGTTTATTTACCTTAAAAATGCAAAAATGATGAAAATGAAAGGATGAAAAAAATATCCCATGCAAACAGTACCCAAAAGAGAACTGGAATGGCTATACTAATACTAGACAAAATCAACTTTAAATAACAAACTGTTACAAGAGACAAACATGAATATTATGTAATGATAAAAGGTTAATTCATCAAGAAGATATAACAACTGTAAATATGCACCAAACAACAAGCCCCCTAACAACATATACCCTTCAGTATATATGAAGCAAATACTGGCAGAAATAAAGAGAGAAAACAGACTTTCTAAAACAAAAATGGGAGACTTCAAGGCAGTGTGATGGTGGCTCAGCAGTGGAATTCTCACCTGCCAAGCTGGAGAACTAGTTTGGTTCCCAGCGCCTGCCCATGTTAAAAAAAAAAAAAAAAAAAAAAAAAGGGAGACTTCAGTCCACTACTTTTGATAACAGATAGCATATCTAGACAGAGGATCAATAAGGAAACAGAGGACTTGCACAATACTAACAAACAACTAGCTTAACAGACATATATGGAACACTTCAACTAATGTGCATTTTTCTCAAGTGTACATGGATTATTCTCTAGGAAAGAGTATATTTTAGTAACAAAACAAATCTCAATAAATTTAAAGATTGAAATCATAAAAAGTATCTATTTGGAGTAAATGAAGCTAGGAATCAGTAACAGAAGGAAGAACTGGGAAATTCACAAATATATGGAAATAAAACAATACACTCAAACAATTGATAGGTCAAAGAAATCACAAGGGAAATTAGAAAATTCTTAGAAATGAATGAAAACAAAAATACAACACATCTAAATTTATGAGATGTAGGAAAGGCAGTACTCCGAGGGAAATTTATAGCTGCAAATGTCTACATTTAAAAATTAGATCTTAACTAACTTCGTATCTTGACGAACGAGGAAAAGAAGAGTAAAATAAACCCAAAGTGAGCAGAAGGAAGAAAATAAATAAGATTAGAGCGGATATAAATGAAATAGAATAGAAAAAAATTGAGAGAGAATCAATGAAACCCATAGTTAATTCTTTGAAAAGATCTATAAAATTGACAAACCTGTACACGAGACTCAAAAAGACAAAAAGGGAGAATCAAATATCTAAAGTCAGAAATGAAACTGGGGACGTTACTATTGATCTCATAGAAATAAATAGGATTATGTGAACAAATTAGAAAACCTGTATGAAATGGACAAATTCCCAGAAAGAAACAAATTACTAAAACTGACTCAAGAAGAAATAAAAGATTCAACAGACCAATAACAACTAAAGAACTTGAATCAATAATCAAAAACCTCCCAAGAAAGAAAAGTCCAGGATCAGATGACTCCACTGGTGAACTTCCCCAAACATTCAAAAGAGAATAAAAACCAATTCTGTTGAAATTCTTCCAAAAAGCTGAAGGAGGGAACACTTCCTAACTCATTCTATTAGGTCAGCATTACTTTGATACTAAAAACAGGTGAAGACAACCCAAGAAAGGAAATTACAGATCAACTTCCCTTATAAATACAGATGCAAACATCCTCAACAAAATACTAGCACACTGAATCCAAAAGCATATTAAAAATCCCATGACCAATGAGATTTATACCAGGAATGCAAGGGTGATTCAACATAAGAAAATCAATTAATGTAATTGATACCACATCAACAAAACGAAGAGAAAAAAAATACATTATCATCTCAAATGCCACAGAGAAGGTATCTGAAAAAAAATCCAGCACTCTCTGCTCATAAAAACACTGAGAAAAATAGGAATAGAAGGAAATGTCTTCAACATGATAAAAGGCATCTATGAGAAACCCACTGCTAACATTACACTCAATGGTGAAAGACTGAACGCTTTCCCTCTAAGATCTGGAACAAGACAAGGATGCCCATTGTCACCACTCAAATCAACATTGTTCTAGAAGTTCTAGCCAGAGCAGTTAGGCAAGAAAAAGAAATAAAAGGCATCCAACTTGGAAAGGCAGAAGTAAACTACCTCTATTCACAGATGACATGATCCTACATATAGAAGACTCCAAAGAATTCACAAGAAAGCTACCAGACACAAAAAAGGACAAATATTGTATGAATTTCACCTACATGAAATATCTATAATAAACAAACTCATAGATACAGGATGTAGACAAGAGGTTACCAGGGCTGGGGGAAAGGGAAAATGGGGAAATATTGCTTAATGGGTATAGAATTTCTGTTTGCAGTGATGAGAAAGTTTTGGTAATGTATGGTGGATATAGCAGCACATTACTGTAGGTGGGGTGGGGGACCCCCCTGCAGCAGCAGCACAGGGAAGAAAACCAGGAACAGGGGTGCAGGGGCTTGTTGCTCAGGGAACAAGTGTGTGGTGTGTGCAAGGCTGGACCACCTTAGACAGCAGCAAAGTCAGTATGGTGACAAGAACCAGCAGGCCCAAGCTGCTCGGCGCTGACTCTGCCCAGGTGTTTATCTCAGGCCTGGGAAAGGTTCTGGGAGTAGAAGGTTCGTGGTGACACTGGCTGGGAGGCTCTCAGCTGTAGACGGTACCAGAGAAGGTGCATTCTGACAACTACCCTAGTGGGTTGGATGTAGGTGAGCTGAGGACCCCAGGAGGACCAGTCATGGGCCAAATGGAGTATGCCTAGAGGATGAGAACCACCAAGGGATTTCAACCATTACAGGAGAGGGAGGGTGGGAGGATGGGGATGTTAGCTCAGAGGAAGGAAACCAAGGATGGCAGGAACTGGCCTCATAAAGACTAGATGGGCGGGCAGGCAGGCTCTCCCACTGGACCCCAGGACCTGGCACAAGGAGTGGCAATGCACGTGAGGGATTTCTATTTTAAAATAAGTTTTAAGCACCAATCACCCAGTATTATACAAACTGGAAAGAACCAGTGTTTGTGGTTTGGCATGTTTCTTCTCATTCCTCCTTCTATTAATTGCTTCAAATAGGTTAAAGCAATGTGAATACCACCCATTTCTGACCTACAGAAAATGATCAGACTTAAGATGTGGGTGAGATCACGCTGAATATACAACTTTGCGTCCTGCCTTTCTGCATAAGATTATGTCATAAGCATTCTGCCAAACTACTGAAAATGTTTCAAAAACCTTTTGGTGATGGCTGTAAAGCCATTTTTAAACAGAACCATCCCTCCAATGGCCTGTTCCAACAATTCGTGTGTTTATAAATAAAACTATGGTGGCCATCTACATGGAATACTTTATTGGCAATCTGGATTTTTTTCTTGGAATAAATTCCTAATAATATGTATCCCAGGCCAAAGAGAGGGAGAGTTTTCTCATGCTTAAAGCTTTCTAAAAACTGGTCTGATCGACACACAAATGTCAGAGTCTGGGGGATGGTGTTGAAAAGAAATATGCCTCCCTTCCTCCTGGATGGCTGGGTCTCCCTGCTCCAGGCTCCACAGCCCCTGGACTTGCCCATGTCATAACCCCAGGTGGGCAAGGAAGCGCCTGGAAAGCAGGACTGTGTATGTGTACAAGCATTGTGCCCCAGGAGCACTTTACGAGCAGGGTTAAAGCCCTGGATTTGGGATTCATTCAGGAGATTTCTACTGAGCACAGCACTGTGGTGGGAGCCTCGATCCTTTGCTGCCAGGGGAGCCTCAGGGAAGGTGCTCAACAGGGAGGCAGCACCCTGCCTGCCCCCAACTCTGAACACACATGCCCCCTCCTCTGTTTTACTCAGGCCTCCTCCCGCATACTCCTTTGGCTTCTAGCTCTTCTCTCCACCCAGTTTCTGGAACTTTCTCCCATGTAAGCGTCTGCAGGACACTGCCTTGTCCTGCATCCAGTCACTTCTGTTCCTGTTCCTCAGGCTCCCTGGCTGTCACTTAATCCAGGCCAAGACCTCCTTGATGGCAGCCACCACCCATCGATCCCATTCCTCTCTACCTGCCCTGGGAGCATCCCATCACATACCCGATTAACATCTCTTAATAATTCCCCATGGCTTGTGATATAGAATCCTGACTCCTCGGTCTGGTGTGCCTGAATTGCCGGGACCTTGGCCCTGGGTACCTCCCCAGCCTCAGCACTTGCCATTTGCAACCTGCATCCCACCCGTGCTGCCATGGAGCAGAGGGGAATCTTAGAGCCCCTCTGTGCCTCTGCCCAAGGCGCCCTTTCTGCTCAGTGTGCTTCCTCACCTGGCCAGCTCTCAGGCTGAGCTCACAGTCCCACTGCCCCCCCCACACCTCCCTGCCCCCATGGCCCAGGTTTGGGGTTCCTTTGAGTACTTCCTTTATGCCCCGTGCCCACTGCTGCTGACAGCCTTTATTGCATGGACTCACTGGACCTTGATCGCCTCAAGGGCAAGGCGGGTATCACTCGTCTGTGCACCCTGGCATCACAGTCAATCTCTGGGCTCAGTCAGCACATTCACAGCCTTAGTGAGACCACGTCCCTGCCCACGAAGGATGCAGGAGGCGAGGGCAGTGGATGAGCCAGAGTGGAGGAGTCAGGAGGACATGGGCTGGTGGACTGAATTATGTAACACCCCCTCCAAAAAAAAACCCCCCCACACACAATCTTAATCTCATTCTCGTGGGTGTGAACCCATTGTATAAAGGACCCTTTGAAGATGTTATTTTTAGTGAAGCTGTGGCCAACTGAATCAGGATGGGTTTTAAATCTATTACTGGAGGCCTTATGAAGAGAAAACCAAAGGGAGGAGACGGAAGCTGTAAGGCAACAGAACCCAAAGAGAAAGGAGACGACATCACCCTGTTATGGGAAAGCCAAGGAACCCAAGGGCTCCAGCCAGTCAGAACACTATCGATTGTAGGACACAGACCCTAGAGCCTCTGAAGCCGTGAGTCAATAATTCCTGCTTTGTTAAGACAACTGTCATGTGCTATTTGTCATAGCAGCCAGGAAACTCAGACAGCACCTAACTGTGAGGCCTGGAGGAACCACTGCATGGAGGCCAGGTGGACTCCAGTTGTGAGCTATTCCACTTGAAAGACAATCTGCCATCTTACAGGCCATTATCTTTGGCAAGACTTTGAATTTCACTTTAAAAATCTCCAATGAAGCCAGGTTAGATGTGACTATTGGGCTGTTTTGGAAGAGGGGTTGGGGTGGGAGGAGAGAGTTAGGAAGCACATGGGGTGCACAGCGGAACAGGCTGGAGACATGATGACCTCACATGGCTAGAGGTCGCCTGCTTCAAAATGGCAACTCAAAAGTTGTTTTAAGAAATGCATTCTAGTACTTCCGGGTCAAGATGGCGGCTTAACAACGTGCGCGTTTTAGTTCGTCCTCCAGAACAACTACTAAATAACCAGAAACAGTACAGAACAGCTCCTGGGGCCACGTCAGTGACCAGACACACAGCGTACCCCAGTCTGGACCAGCTGGACCGGCTGCGAGCCCCCCCAGAATCGTGAGATCCCCAAGCCTCGGCAGCCAGTGCCCCTCCCCCACAGGCCGCTTCCCAGAGGGGAAAGGAAAGGACTTTACCAGCAGCAGGGACTGGGCACAATCAAAGGCCAATTGTGGAACTAATTAACAAATTCTGACTACTAAAAATACGCCCCCAGCTTAGGTGAACCTGATCAAAGTGGAGGTTGCTAATTTTTGCCCCTGCGCCAAGGGAGCAGGACTGACAGAAAAAGGGGGAAAAAAAAAAAAGAAGGTAACAGAGGTTTTTGTGGCTGTGTATCTACAAAGGCTTGACTGCCTCTAGATACAGCGGCAGGACTTTTCAGGCTGCAACTGCCCCAGGCATAGGCAGAAGTGAGCTCTTTGGGGGGCTTGTCTGGAGCCTGTGCCTTCCCCAAGGGAGGGGTGAAGCCCAGCTCAGGTGGAATCCCTCCCTCAAGGAATTCAGACACGAGGGCTTGGTAATTTGAAGCCATTAAAACCAGCCTACAACCTCTCCTCTGTCTCCACCAGGCCCCCAGCAGGGAGAGTCTGCCAAAGTTAAAGGTACCGCATCATCTTATGCTGGTGGGACCTGCAGTCAGACAAGCGCCACATACTGGGCAGAATAAGAAAAACAGAGCCCAGAGACTTCACAGGAAAGTTTTTCAACCTGCTGGGTCTCACCCTCAGGGAAAACCGACGCAGGTGACTCTTTCCTCCTGATAGGAGGCCAGTTTGGTCTGGGAAAATCTGGCTGGGGTCTATAATATCTAAGTAGACCCTCCTAAGTGTGTGTGTCGGGGGGAAGGCTCCACACAAGCAGGGGAAGAAACAAGAAAACAAGAACTGAAAAATTCTCCTCTGTTAAATAAAACTTAAGCTAAAGGTCCAGATAAAGCTGAACGGAATGTCAAAGAACAGACAACAAATTCATCCAGCAAGAAAACCCTAGATAAAAGAAATGAAAGCAATCTCCAGAATAAACTAATTAAGGTAATTAAATGCCTAGACGCCAGCAAAAAATAACAAATCACACTAGGAAAATTGAAGATATGGCCCAGTCAAAGGAACAAACCAACAATTCAAATGACATAGAGGAGCTGAAACAATTAATTCAGAATGTACGAACAGACATGGAAAACCTCATCATAAACCAAATCAATGAATTGAGGGAGGATATAAAGAAGGCAAGGAAAGAACAAAAAGGAGAAACTGAAAGTCTGAAAAAACAAATCACAGAACTTATGGGAATGAAAGATACAGTAGAAGAGATGAAAAAAACAATGGAAACCTACAATGGTAGATTTCAAGAGA
>PVIY010012898.1:0-60601 GCA_004026745.1 Myrmecophaga tridactyla
GAGGTGGGCAGGGCCCTGGAGGAGGTGAAGCCTAGAGCTGAGTGTGAAAGGTGTGCTGGCCAATCCAGGGACGGAGGAAAGCACTGCCTCTGCAGAGGACAGGACAATGCTGGGCGTGGACAGAGGCGAGGTCAGGGAGCACGGTGCACATTTACCAGCTTTGAGGGGGGTGTTCAGCAGGAGCATGGCTGGTCTCTGTTTCTGGAGGTTGGATTAGAGGCCAGGGGCCCAATGGCAAGCTTCTTGGCTGGAGGACGGCAGCTGAGTCCAGGTGGGAGGTGGTGGAGTCTGCAGAGGCTGTGACCAGAAGTCATGGGTAACGAAGACTGCGTAAGAGTCTTCTGTGCAACCAAGGCTAGGATGGGTATAGAAAGAGGGCCTCCAAGGGTAAAGTTCCTGCCTCCGGGTTTTTTTTTCAGTGAGGCTGGGAGGAGAGAAAGACTGGCAAGTTGGAGAGCGGAGAGGGCAAGTGATCTGGAGAGACCTGGATACTTGGCAGGAATGGGACAGTTCTGGGCGAAGCCCGTGGAGCACACCAGAGAAGGGGGTTGAGGGTGCAGGACCACTTCCAGCTGGACTCAGGAGTCTTGTTCAGCAGGGCAGGAGCTGAGCTCCACCCTTCCAGAACCGGCCATGTAGAAGGAACCCCACCAGGACAGGGAGACCTACACAGCCACCCAGAGCCGAGCTTGGGGAGCTGGCCTAACTTGCCAGGCTCCTATGACAAATGACACAAGGGATTGGCTGAAAGACTGGAATTTATAAGCTCATGGCTTGGGATGTTAACAAGTTCCAAACGAAGGTGTCAGGTTGTGCCTTCTCTCTGAAGTCTGTGGCGTTCTGGGGCTGGCTTGCCACAATCCTTGGGGCCCTTTGGCTTGCGTCTCTGCCTGCAGCACATGGCAATGTCCTGGATCTCCTCCTGTGGTTTTCTCTGACTTCAGGCCTCCAGTAACAGATCAAGGCACTCCCTCATTCATCGGGCCACACCTAACTAGGTTTTTAGAAGATCCTGTTCACAAATGAGTCCCCACCTTGACCAAGAACGCATCTTTGAAGGGTCCTGTTTACAAATGGATTCACACCCACAGGAACTCCAATTAAGATTGCAAACATGTCTTTCATTGGGGTGCATGATTCAGTCTCCCAGACGAGCTTATACCGGGCATGTTTCCCCATGGAGTGTCCACCAGGTTTCCACGCTTTTGGAGAGAGCCGAGCAGACGTCCAGTTGCAATCTCCAAAGCCATGTGTTAGAAAGCTGAAATGGTCCACGAAGGCCATCTGAGGATTTCAGAAATGAACAGGAAGTGTCCAGGATCCAGAGGGTGACAGAAGTCACAAAAGCAAGATTTTTTTTTTTGAAGGAATTCTGCTGTCTGTTCTGGCAAGGATGTGTTTAGTGTTTGCCTGGTGGGTTCCACTAAAGCTGCTCTGTCTCCTGTCTACCCAACACACACCCACATGAGATCAGCCAGGCCTGGGCTTTGAGGACACTTCAAATCCCAGAGCAGGCACTTGTGTGGCCAGGGCAGCTTGGCCCAGGCTCACTGTCTCCACTACAAGCCGAGGTGGGGGGCTGAGACACTGGCTGGGACCAGTAAATTGGGGACAGCCCTGTCAAGGGTCAATGGCATCTTTAAGCATCCTGAGAACTTTACTTATTACCTGAGAACTTTACTTATTATCTCTTTTAAAAAATCAATTTCTCACGACGTACAGAAGTAGAGAAAACAGTATAATTACCCCCATGTGTCCATCTATCTCTCAACGCCACCAATTTTCAACCCATGGCCAATCTCATCTCATCTCTATTGCTACCTACCTCCCCGCTCTGTGATAAAATAATTCTGAAGCACCATCCCAAACTTCAAAGCATTAAATGCTTCAGGATACTTACTTTCTCTTTAAGGAAATCCTGGAACACAAATTAAAAATGCAGACAAGAAAGCCAGTGTAGCCACTCTTGGAATTGCAGTTGGAGGGGTGAAGTGCCCTCTGGCGTCTCTTTATTGCATGTCTGTATTTGGCTACTGCCAAAGAGGGAAGGTCCTGCCGAGGCTGAAGGCTTGTTAGCCTCAGAGAACCTCATGCCTCTGTCTCAGGAAGAAGGAGTGGAGGGACTAACGATGGAACAAATCTTTGTAGCTTAACTGTTTGGCATTTTCTGTTCAGGGCATTAAGCAATGTGGCCCTCGGGGCAGGGTTGAATCTCCAATTCCACTCACCTGCGTGAAAGCCTCCTGAGAAAAGAAGGTCTGGGGTGAGAAGAGATGTTTGAAAATAAAAAGGAATTGGCTTTGAGACGATGGGGTAAGAAAGTGGTGTATGGAAGAGGGTGAGAGCTGAGGAAACTAACATGTGATTGTATCAATAGAAGTTAGAATCCTCTGAGACGTTCTATCATAAATAAGCTCAAGTCAAAGATTCTTAAGACGTTGGGTGAAACTTTGAAACTCTGAAATTCAGAAAGGGTATCACATGGAGCATTTTCACTTCTACTTTGGTGAATTCAACATAATGTTTCTGGGCAAGAAAGAAAGGACTTTCCTAGGAGATGCATATGATGGTGAGAACGGTTTGGAAGCAGGTGACCTAGATTTGGCAGGGAACTTAAAATCCACTGAAGACTTCTGAAATGGAAGGGAAAGAGAGATGTATCAAGATTTGGGGCCTTGGTGTCCCCTTCTCTCTGGGATGGCAGAAGGCTAGCCCTGTGTAAACAAACCAAAAAAAGGTCATAGAAAAGAGGAGGGTGACACAGCAAACATAAAAACGTAGACTTTCAAGACCCCCAACTTCCTGAGAAATCACAGATTTTGTATTTTTGGAAAACCCCATTCCATTAAGTACTGGGAAAAAGTCTTATGAGCTCATAATTAAGTAGGACTAACTGTTAGAGGAATAGTATCTCTTGGAAACAAATGAAAATATGATAAACGAAAACACTGTAAGTATAAATTGCTTTCCTGACATGAGAGCTGGTTCTAACACTTTCTGCTGAATGGGATCTCAGTTTTCTTAATTGCAGGGGCAGGGCTGCCAGGGACTAATTTTTCTCCTCATGCTTTTCCTGAGGGATGTGACCCTAAAAATAAGGTCGCTCTTCCCGGCCTTGGCTCAGAGCTCTTCACGGTACTGTCCGGGCAAGGGCTATTTCCAGAAAGGACTTCCTTGCTACTGGTTGCGGTGGGCTCAGGGGAAAGAAAGAAAGTGGGGAATAATCCCATCAGCTATTTGACATTTTGAACTTCAGAAAAGCTTCGTTTCTCACTTTCACTAACAGTAAGTCTGTGTCACAAATGTCACAGTCATGGGTCCTGCAAACAGCTGTGCTCGAGAGCCACACCAGACGGCACAAGGGTGACCTGCCCACGGTGGCATGGTGTACCGGGGCAGGAGGCACCACTGCGGGCTCACGGGAAGGATGCATGGGCCGCCGGCTGGGGGCAGAGGGGAGGAGAGGAAGTGGACCTTTAGATTTCCTTCCCAGAGGAGGTCTGGGTACCCAACCAGGGTACTCTCTTTCATGTCTTCTCTCTCTCTCTCTCTCTCTCTCTCTCACACACACACACACATACACTTGCACCCCATTCTGCAAAAAAATGCTGGTAGGACCCACTCATCACATCGCTGAGAAGTGAATGGAAGGAGCTCATTTGAACAAAAAACTCAGACTTTTTAAAAACAAGCCCTGTCCTGAACATAGCATCGGTACCCAGACTACATGGAAAGGACAGTCACTAACAGGCTGATGGAAGGACAGGCCTTTCTCTTTCCGTCTGAAAGCAGGTTTAATGTCACTAGTCTATCAGTTCCTGTTACAGGAACTTGAAAAATAGAAGTAAATGAATAGAGCAAACATGGATACTTTTAATAATCTTTCTTTACCAAGTGCATCGTTTGTGAGACATCTTTATCTTCATAATAGAAGGATAATTAACATCACTAATTATCTAATTAAGTTCATTAAGCATCCACCAACAGAGCACTGAGAAGTTGACATTATGTTCTACTGTCAACAAATGCTTTTGATTTCTTAGGAAGTAATTAAAATGTAAATTAGCATGCCGTGATATGCACAGGGGAAGTTCTGAATCAGATATTCATTTCAAAACTGCTTAGAGCAACAGAGTTTTTGGTCTTTTTTCTTCAATAAAAGCAGACCTTGGCTATTAATGATATATATTTAAAGTTTCTGACCTTTGATTCAACACTTGGATCATAGGTTCCAGGACTAAGTGACAGCGTTCGCTGAATATATTTTTCACTATGTTCTGTGCTTCTTGTATTTTCTCACTTGATCATTGGCAGCTTTGTTTGTGTTTGGGGTCCTTTTATTCTTTGCATCGGCAGGCACTGGGAATCAAACCTGGGTCTCCGGCATGGCAGGTGAGAATTTTGCCTGCTGAGTCACCATGGCCTGCCCTGGGGTCCTTTTTATTTTAAAAAATCACGGCTGATATTTTTTATTCTGAAAATTGTCTGTAGATCCCATCTTCAATTCTCTGGCTGCACCTGCCCTTTAAAGGCTTTTTAGGGAAAACCTTCTAATGTATCCTTTCTGTCGGGTGAGGTTTGGAAGATGTAATTCTGACTTTCCGAGAGCAAATTCCGCAGGTGCCCCTGGGTACAGTGGAAAGAGGGAACCTGCACATGACAAAATTGCCACCCATCCTCCCTTAGTTGCAGGCTCATGGTTTTTGCTTGTGAGGGCAGCCCCCTGGTTTCTAATGAAATACGATGCCCTGTCGTGCTAACTGCAGTAACTCCATCCCATTGGGACCTCCCCAGAACGTCGTGGATGCCCCAGGTGTACACGGGAAAAGAAGTTCAACCAGAGAGAAGCCACCATGCCCAAAATACCACAAGTTTTCATTCTTTCAAGAATCCCGATTGAAGCCTGGAAGGCCCGTCTTTTACCAAAGCACACGGCTTATCATGGAGGGTTAGGGCACATGAACCCCCATTTCAGACACGAGGAGACCCGCGGTCACACCTCTGACTGATGTTACCTGATCCGTACAAGTAGAGAAAGGGTCTGCGGGTGACCATGAATGAACGTCTTCATCCTCCGCTTGGATGTTCTGCTGGGGACAGATAGTGGGGATGCAGGGGTCCAGTCCCTCAGTTCTGCATGAACAAGGTTTTAGATAAATGCCCAGGGAATGCGGTGACCTAAGAGAGACCTCATTGGTCCTCTTTAAAGGACCAGTGTCAGGCGTGGCTGTGAGGAGGGTCTGGGGTGCAGACACACTGCCGTACAACTGGAGCAGAGAAAGGCATCTGCCCCGGGGTACATGGGTGTGTGCTGTGCTGTGCTGAGACAGTGACCGGTGGTGAACGGAAGGCACCTGGACTGCGGTGGGCAGTGGCATTACCACCCACCCATGCTGACCCATGCCTGGGTCCAGGGTGCCCTAAGGAGATGGGCAGTTTGTGGGAGGGCCCTGAGTCCGCCTGAGCTGTGCTGTGGGTCTGCATCCATCCCCGAAGAAGGTTGCCTTGCTCTCATGTGTCCATGCAGGGGGCGAGAGGTGTTCCCATTTTCTCATTCATGCAGAGGATAGTAGCTGGGCTAACAGAGCCCTGGACTGGCCATCTGCTAAAACCAGATGGTGATTCTTCTGATGTGTAGGAAATACCTGTCTCAACCAGCCGAGAGAATTTTCTCTGCCAACATTTTCCTCTTGTAGTATCTATTCTTAATACTCTTACAATGTGGTTGGTTGACTGCGTCATAATTTACAAGGAAAAATCATGAATGGCTGGTGCCCCAGCATTCACGCAAGCCTTCTATGGTTGCTTGTTCTCCCGTCTCCAACTGGTGACACGTCCCCATCTGCTACTGGCACTAAATTGGTGGCTCTTTCACAGTGTCCCATGAGGACACCTTGTGGCCATGGGCCCTGCCACCGGTACACAGTTCAAACCGCTGATCTGAGCATTCTTTCAGTCATTTGGCTTCACGAGAAATGCGGTTTATGTTGGTTTGTTTTTGACTGCAAGGCGATGGTTTGGAAGTCTCCAAGTGAGCATGCACTGAGGGTGGAATGGAAAGGAGCATGGAGCTAATGTTCCACAAATCACTGGGACATCCCCAACTCAGGTTGTGACCACTGTCCAGTGAAAGGCACACCATATCCAAGATCCTGCTTTGAAGGGTCCCTAGGAGCAGTCTCTGAGTTCCTTCTCCAAAGACTTCTACCCCAGAAGAAACATGGGATCTGAAAAGGTTAACCAGAGCTCATCTCCTGCTGGTAGTGATTGATTTTCTTTCCTTTCTCTTCTAAGGGAGTTTATTTGATTACTCAATTTAAACATGGCAGCCATCATATATGGTCCACACAGATGATTAACTTGAGTTATTGATGACTCAAATAAACTTAAGTTAATCATCGGTGTGGACCATATATGATGGCTGCCATGTTTAAAGGTCCAAGATAGCAGCCTGACTTACAAAATTTTGAAGTTCAAAATACTCCATCTTATGCAATTCAACAGCACATGGGTTTCCTGAGTAGATAGTATTTTTGCTAAGAAGACAGAGATGAATGACTTATGGCCCCTGTGTTGAAGGAGTCTTTGTAGTCTGATTATTTATCTCCCTGGTTAGATGGCATCTAAGATTCCCAGTTGATGGGCTTCTGAAAAAATGTATATGTAACAAGATTTTGTAAATTAAGACAGACTTGAGGTTACTTTAGGAACCTGGCAATTTAAAGGAAATCTGGGTTGAATCTTTTTGGAAACCCAAGACAGTCCTTTACTTTAAAGGATAATTATGCCCAAAAATCTATTTTGAGGTTGAGGATTTTGCATATAGGATTTCATAGCTGCATTCTGAAAACAAAGCTCTGATGGGAGGAAGGTACCATCATCCCAAGAAATGCTTCCAATTAAAAATAATGACTTATGGGAAAGATGCAGTTTTGTTCACTTGTTTCTCTAAATTCAAACATTGAAAACTTAAGCATGTTCATCAATGCAGACATGCTTTGCGGTTCAAAAGACAGAAGTGTCCCAAACTCCATAAATTATAAAATGGCAGATGGTCCTGGAGCAGAGAATCTGCCCGGGGCCCCTCTGGAGGTGTAGCTGCCGTTCACAGCCGCTGGGCCCCCAGCTAGCAGCTCGCCGGTGGAGGCGCCTGCCGCGCGAGTTGCAGCCGCTCTCTCGCCCTGGGACCCATCTATTATGAGACGCCATTTTGGTTAATTAAAAAAGTCTCTCAAAGTCTCAGAACGGGAAGTTCTGAGATTTTCTTCTCTTTGCCTCTGTTGATGGGGGTGGGTGAAAAGTTGGCTCTTTGGTCTGGCAAAGAAAGGAGGAGAGAGTGAATGGGTAGAGGAGAGAGAGAGAAATAGAAAAAAACATCCAAATCCAGACCTGGGGGACCTGGGATTTGGACACAAGGGTCCTTGGATAATAGTTGATCTACTGGTATAAGAGGAACCAACTATGGCCGTAGCTAGGGCTTTGGATAATGAGAAAAATAGACAACAATGCCAAGGACATGTAATGTTGACTCTCGCAAAAGTTTCCCGAGTCCAAGACTTCTATGCTGGGATGGGCTGGGGAGACAGCTGAATGGAACAAATGGGGTGTCTGCTTTCTATGGGGACACAGCTTGCAAGCAGAAGTGAACATATGAAGAAAATTAGGTAGCATTAAATAAGCTGAAGGAAAGACATGAGCTTATGGAAACCGGCTGGTGATTTCTCCAAAGAAGTGAGGATGAAGCCAAGATGAAAGAGTAGCCACCTAACATCTGAGTGATGAGAGCTGTAGGAAAAGGACATGAGTGATGCAAAGGAGATGCCATTGAGTGCGTCGTCATATGCCAGAGGAGCCAAGGACCAAGGATAGCCAGCAGTCAGCCCCAAAATGTCACAGCCTTTAGGAAGAAAGCATCACCGTGATGATGCATTTATTTTGAATTCCTCCTAGCCTCCAAACCATGAGCCAATAAATTCCCATTGCATGGTATTTGCTTGACAGCCAAGGAAACTAAAACAACATCCTTGGTTTATTCAAGTCCAGTTCCAAATTTTGCAATCATGTACCCTGTTTCCTCCCATTTCCTCACTTGGGCAAATGTGGTCCTCTCTGCTTGGAAGATCTTCCTTTCCCCTTCCATCAGCCCAGCCCCTCCTCCTGGACTTCATGAACACTTCCCCTTCTGAAGGCCAAGCCCTCTCTACCCTGGCCATGACTCTTTGTGGCCACAAAGCATCCCTGGCCCCAGTCGGTGATACTCTTATTTATCTCCCTCACTTGACTTTCGTGCCACGGATGCATTGTTCATCCTTAAGGCCCCAGAGTTGGCACAGGACGGAGACTACCGCAGGTGCTGGAAATCAATGGCTGAAAAGAAAACTACAAAGAAGAAAGCAAGCCTATCTATTTATGTTTTCAATTGAAACGAAATCCACATAGCATAAAATTAACTACTTTTAAATGTGGCCTTTAGGACATTCACAGTGTTGTGTAACCATCACCTCTAGTCCCAGAACATTTTCATCATACCCAAAGGAGACCCCATACCCATTAAGCGGTCACCCCCCACGGCCCTCTGCCCCTGGCAACCACCAGACGTCAGGCTGTCTGTGGCCCACAGGCAACCCAGCAGTGGGGCACATCCCTGAAAAATCCCAGCATGAACCCCAAACCAGTGGGCCTGAGTGGGGCGGCGCGTGCAGCAGGCAGGAGGGCAGGGTGTGGTCAGGGTGGTCCCCAGGAACTCCTGTGGTGAGCTCAGATTATAAGTCACACTGTCCTGAGTGCCAAGGCTGGCCGTGGCCAGGTGATCCTGGACAAGGAGACCCTGTCTCTCTCCTTAAAACTTAAAGAAAGAATCCTTACCATGCATTCCAGTCCCCACTATTACCAGGTCCTTGAAATGTCAGTTACAGAATCTAAGCGACCTTGATTCTAGGCATTATTTGGAATGAAAGAGCCTCATCTCAATGCAAGTCCAGGGAAAGGGGTTTTCATGGGTTGCATCCCCGAGGTAGGTCTGCTGTGCCCTCACCTGTCCTCCAGGGTCCCGTCTGAAGTCCTTATTTTCTGTCTTTCCCTGAGGAGGTGTGAATCTTAGTGGGTGTTTTCTCTGAGGATGAGGCTGGCAGAAACAGGGGGAGGGTGACATGAGTTCAGGTAAAGCCTGCGTGAGTCCTGAATCCCTCTGTAGCCCCAGAAGGAAGGCAAAAGAAGAGGTTGGGATGGCTTCCTAGAGAAATCCTGGCACCTGCGATGTTAAAGCTTTCATCCTTTGCTACAGCAGAGTGGCTTGCTTTGGTTTCTTTTTTTAAATAGTCATTTCCCGTGTACTCATGGTGATTGAATTTAATAAAAACATCACAGTTCAAAAAAAAAAAAAAAGAAAGGCAAATTAGAAACAATCGTTCAACTCAGAAATTAATATGTGAGTGAATTTAACGAACGATGAATTGTGATGCGCTGAAGCGGTCCCTCTGCACCCGCTTGGAGCGCCAGTTGTTTGTCATTACTGCTGGAAATATGATTATTACTCTGGTATTGCTTGACATTTATTAAGAATCCAGGGGCTGTGTCTCCACAGCAGAGAAAAGTATAATTATCTGGACACCGAGGAAAGAACATTTCCTGGCCTGGGTCACTCGAGTAGATATCCCTAAAGCCCCGTCCACCTTGACTGTGACTCTTGTCCCAGGCTCTTGTCACTTGGTGCACAAAATACCTTCTTCGTAATGACCCCCTAACATCTTACGGGCACCCGTATAGATACGACATGGGATTTACCAGTAAACGGGGAAAGCATCCTATTTCATTACTTTCTCATGAATTGCTCCTATCACCAAGTCTCCACTTAGGACTTAGGCTTAAAGGGAGATATGTCGGCCTTAGTTGGAAAATGCACTACAGGAAAACGGTTTTGGCAATCTGTTTATTGAATATTTTGTAACCAGAAAAACCCTGCATTTGAGACGGGCTTAAACATGGCTGTGGAAAGGAAACTGGAACTTCCCAGGTCCTGAATCTGGTCCTTTGTAGGCCCAGAGGTGTAGCTGGTTGGCTTTGTTTGGGTTTCTTTAATCCTCACTGTGTAGAGTTTGTCACTCTGGGCAGGAGTGACCAGATGGAAAGATTTTACCCCAAATTAGTAGGGACGAAGGTCTTTGAGCTTCGTTTTCAATCATGCAAACATTGATCTTTTGCCTCCATTTGCCGGGGGGTGGGGACAGAATCCCTTCAGGAATGCGTAATAGTGAGGGGATGTGGTCAACCCAGGGCCCCTAATACAGAATGCTGGCTCGGCAGGGGTTGAACCCAATGGTGGGAGCGCCAACGGAGAGCACTGGGAAAGAAAATATTAATAATAATTAGTGTTTGGCATGACAATTACAAAGTGCTTGTAGAGATGCTATTTCCCTGTCCTCTCTCCTCTCTGACTCCAGTGGCATTATTTATCAAATCCCTCAGGCCTCTCAGCCACACCCGTGGAAAAGAGCAGCATGACCAAAGAGAATGTGGGATCTGTGGGATTGGAAGTGTCTTCCCTATAGACACTGGCTGCTCCCAAATGGGAGGCCACCTGAACCTTGAACCTGTCTCGTGCTTCTTTGGCTAGAGAAAGTTGGGTGCTAAAGGATTCTAGATTTGTCACTTAAATCAAACAGCATGATATTGCTCTTCCTTGGTGGAATTGTTTATTAGTGAATATTTCAAAACTTCCAAAAATTATAAAGAAGATTGCTTACAGAGGAGCCACATATTATGAAGAGTTAAGTTTTAAAATCTAGTCATAAAATCAAAATCTAATATATCCGGTCCACAGAGCTCTTACAACCTCCCTAAACTATTCCTGGAAAAAAAAATGCCATCCTTGCTTCTGTGAATATTATACCATCCTTCCTTAAACCCCAGCAGGCGCTTTTCCACCATTTGCCATTTCCTTGTTTAGTATCAGATGAAGTGGTTGGTTTGTGCAATTTTAAAGGACAAGACTTAACAAAAAATTTGGCTTTGCACACAGAGTTACACTTGGTACAATGAGTAAATTATTTATACCTGAGAGAAATGTGGGACTGGGTCCACTGAGAGAACGGACTCACCTCCATCTCTGATTCACTAACCCGTCTTAAGTTGAGTTGTTGAGGAAATTCTCATTACATCTTTTAATAAACTTTTATTTTGGAATAATTTTAGATTTACTAAAAGTTGCAAAGATAGTACAGAGAGTTCCCTTATATGCTTTGCACAGTTTATCTTGCTGTTCACTTCTTATATTATCAAGGCACATTTGTCACAACTAAGAAATCAACATCGGTACTGAACTCTTCCCTGAACGCCAAATTTTATTATGATTGCACCAGTTTACCTATGAGTATAGTTTTTCTGTTCCAGGGTCTAGGCCGGGATCCCACATTACGTTTAATTGTCTTGTCTCCTTAGTCTCCTCTGGTCTGGGATAGTTTCTCAGTCTTCTCTTGTTTTCCATGACCTTGACATTAAGCAGTGCTAGGCAGGCACCTGGCAGCATGTCCCTCAGCCTCAGCCTGGGTTTCTTTGATCTTTATCTCATGATGAGCCTGGAGCTATGGATTTTGGGAAAGAAAAACACAGAGGTGATGTACCCTCAGAAGATGCATTTATCCAACATCTCTGGTGATATTTACACTTTATCACTTGGTTAAAGTAGTGTTTGTCAGGTTTTTCCCCTGGAAAATTACTATTTTTCCCTGTCCATGGTTGATTCTTTGGAAGCAAGTTACTAAGTCTAGCCCATCTTCAAGGCTGTGAACAATAGCTTGATCTCCTAGAGAGGGGAATATCTCTCTCTATATTATTTGGACTTCTTATAGAAGGAAGATTTGTCTCTTCTGTCCCTCTTATTTGTTTATTCAATCTTTTTATGTACATCAGAAGATACTCATGCCCATTTATTTTATGCTTCAGACTATAATCCAATTTTAAGTTATTTGTTTTGTTGCTCACATTGTCCTAACTTTTTGCCAGCATACAATTGATCTCACACTTGCTTTAACTGTAGATCTCTTGATCTCTTTATTGCTGGTCCATATGAATTTTATGTGTTTTAATACAATTCCACTGTAACGTGTCCTAACATTTTTGGTGTGTGCATTAGTTAGGAAAAGTGAGGTTCTGCCATAGTAACAAACATTCCCCAAATATAATTAGTCTACAGTAGCAAAGGTTTCTTTCCCACTCATGCTGCAAGTGCATTGTGAGGTAGGCGAGATCACTGCTGTGCCTCATCCTCACTCAGCACCAGTGGCTGATGGAGCAGCCACTATCTGGAAGGCTCAATGTTGCCCTGGCAGAGGTTAAGAAAGAGAGCTCAGCAAATCACTCATGGGCCCTTAAAGCTTTAGCTCACTCCTCCCTGGCCTCACCTAGCTAAGGGGCAGGAAGTACAATCACATCAAGTACCTCCTTGAGGAGGAGAGAAGAGGAAATATTTGGCGAACAGCACTAATGATTAGAACACTATTTTCTTTCAGTTTTTCATTTCTGTTGAAACAGATTTTATTACCACTAGTGCTTGCATTCTGTTTTCTAACCTTTTAAAATCAGGAATCTGGTCCCATAGGATTAAGTATCCTTGACACCAGGGCTTCAGTGAATGTCTGTGTAGGGTGTGGCCTGTGTAAAGAATATCAGGCCAAGGTGGTGAAGGAGGCTGGAATCCTTTGCTCTGCTATTCAAGTCCACCATCCCTTCCAGGACAGGGTCTGCCCAAGGGAGACACAGAGATGCTGTCAGGACTAGTGGCTGCCTTCTGTGAGAACATGATTTGTGACCACTGCGTCATAGCCATCATGGGCATGAGTCATCGCAATTTCACCATCCCTCCATGTTCGGATATTTAAATTGTGTCTTTTTGCTACTATAAAGTATAGTGAAAAATATTGTCCACCGAATATTTGGGCATATCTGGTGAGTCCCATTATCCACGGACTCTGTATTTGTGAATTTGTCTACTTACTAAAATATATTTGTATCCACAAAATCAATGCTTGCCACACTTTTGCATTCATAAATGTGCACCAAGCAGCAAAAAAATCCAAGTTGCCCGGACAAGGCATTGCTCTGCCTTCCTGTTTGAGCTCTCATACTGCAAACAAGTGTCCTTTCTGAGGTCTGTTTAGTGCCACATTTCCCACATTTTGTGCTTTCTTTTGGTGACTTTGCTGTTTCAAATCCTCAATAGTGCTGAGGTGTTGTCTAGTGTTCCTAAACCCAGAGGGCTGTGATGCACCTTACAGGGAAAGTATGTGTGATTGACGAACTTTGTGCAGGCATGTGTTGTAGTGCTGTTGGCCATGAGTTCAGTGTTAATAAATCAACAAGGTATACTAAATAAAGAGTCTTGAAACAGAAATGCACATAAAGCAAACTTATATATTGAACAGTGGATGAAAATATTGTGACCACAGGCTTGCAGGTACCAAACTCTGTATTTCCGTTAACTGCAATGGTTCAATATCAGATAGTTCATCATTTGGCAGCAACTTTGTAGAATATAACAATCAGGGATAATGAGAATTGACTGTATCTTATTATTTCCTTTGGATAAATTAGTAACAGTGAGAATGATGAGTGAAAGGATTAAAGATGAAAAGGTGGCACTTCTTGCTATAAAGTTCACCCCCTACCCTGCCTGCACAATGTTTGACTTGGGAAGCCAGGACCTGTGCTTTAATCTTTTCACCATCCTTCTGAGCAGATTTGAGTTGCTGGCTGTAGATGCTGGCTTTTCACATTTTTCTGAGGCCTGGAAGCTGTGATTATAGGACTAATGATGCTTTAAACAAACAAGGGTAATGACAGTCACCATTGCATAGCAGGGGCTTCCTGTGGGACAGCTTGGCTAGGCGGATCACCAGCAGCTCGCAGGCTCTGGGGGTGACCCTTGCAAAGGCAGGTGCCACCAAGCTGCAGTCAGCTGACAAAAATGACCCTTCAGGTAGGACGTGCCCACAAGTCCAAAGGCTGGGTCCAACTCCCCACTCAAGGTCTGACCTATATCCTGAAGCCAAACTCTTCTCTAAGGAGATGCTGCTAGAACAGGGCACAGGCCTTTTAAGACCAGATCTGCTTTCTCTCTCAAATCTCCAAATAGCTTTTGGAGGCCCTTCATTTGACTCCAAAGTTTCTCAAACTTAAATATCAGGCAGTCACTAAGTAAAGGCTATTTAACTCCAATAAGGGTTGCAAAACTCTGCTTAGAATTTGTCCCTGAATGATTCGCCTTGTTCATGGCTGTCCAGACAGATGGCCCTCTGCCCTTGAGCCGACCCAAATCAGCTTCCTTTCATGTTCAGATATTGAGGGTTTACAACTCCCCAGGGCATGAGAGGACTACAAGTCCTTGTGCACTCAAAGCGCAAAGGGAAATGCTATGCTGTGTTCGCATAGCATTGTGGAAATGAACATGGCAGAAACACATTGCAGAGTCCCAGGCCTGACACATCTTGTCTTGGCTGAGTCACTCATCCCCATTTGGCCTATTACTTCTTCTGCAAAATGGGGTAGATTAACTATAGATGTGCCAGGAGGCTAAATATAAATTGTGATAATGTTTATGAAAACTTATTTTTCAGTGGTTAAATGCTAAATGCGTATTAATTAACTTGATTGAACATTGCAAGAACAAGCCCAGGTCCATGTCTAATATCTGGAAACATGGGGAGATGTTTTTGTTGTCTACTTTCTTTTTTTTTTTTTTTTACATGGGCAAGCACCGGGAATTGAACCCGGTTCCTCTTGTTGTCTACTTTTGTATTCATCTGTTTTGGGGCATGTTTGGTAATTTCTGTCTGATAACAATTTGCGTGAAGATTCTAGACTAAAAGTTCTAGATTATATTATCTTTCTCTTGAGAGGAATTTGTTTGTCTCCTGGCATGGAGTTTTAGCAGGGACAGATCACCTTAATGCACTCAGAGATTGAGCTAAGTCCGGGCTGGGTTTCAGCTTTGGAAGGCCTGGTTTATTTCCAGTCTGCCTTTAACCCTCTGCTCAGGTCAATCTGAGAACCCACCCAGAGAGCCTTCCTCTTCTTGGCTTCTACAAACTAAGGCTGCTGGAACATTTGCATATTGTTTTAGCTTCCTAGGCTACTCAAGCAAGTGCCATGAAACGGGCTAGGTTAAACAACAGGAATTTATTTGCTCGTGGTTTGAGTTTGGGAAAAAGTCCAAATCAAGGTGTTACTGTGTGATGCTTTCTTCCCAAAGGCTTACATTCTGGGGCTGGCAGCCAGTGGCCCTGGTCTTCTCTGTCACGTGGCAAGGCACATGGTGGTGTCTCCTGGTCCCTTCCTCCTCTGCCAGGTCCCGCTGATGTTCAGTTTCTTGCTTCCTGTGGCTTTCTCTCTGTCTGGTTGAATTTCACTGTGCTTATATAGGACCCCAGTAAGAGAATTAAGACCCATCCTAATTGAGGTGGGCGCACACCTTAACTGAAGTGCCTCATTAAGAGGCCCTACGTAGAATGGGCTCACACCCACAGGAATGCATTGATTTTAAGAACATGTTTGTCCTGTGGCACATAGCTCCAAACCAGCATACATATCTTCTCAGGCTCTCAGCCCACACTGCTTATGCATCATCAGTTGCCTAAACATGAATATTAAGGCAGAAGGCTGGTCTTACTTCTTTATACGGTCCTATTTCTGATATCTTGGTCCCTTGTATCCTGGATATGTTGATGGGCCTAAACTCCAATTTTTATGTTCCCAGCCACTTGAGATGGCCCAAAGCTCTTGGCTACCACTTTCTGTTTGGCTTCTCAGCCTCTTGTGCTATTTTTAAATTTGCAAATACTTCAAGGGTACAATAAAAGGCACAACATATTTAGCTCCTAAAATCTTGTCTCTTGTAGTAGCCCTTTGCCATCTGAAAGCAGATTATTCCGATCTCGTTCTTTTAGTTATTCTTGGTAGGAAGTTTGGTCATCTACAAGCTACAGCGTCACAGCTGGGCTTGGAAATAGCTCACTAACATGTATGTTGAGTGTGAGAGTAGTATTAGCACTAGTCAAGTTTATATTCATGTGGTTGTGATTGATTTGACCAGCAAATCTTATAATCATTATTTCTGATGGAAATCGATAATAGAGGGATTCTCATGTAAAAGCACAATAACATTAAGCTGTGACTTGTTTTGTCTTTTCTCTAGGATTTTGTGTCATGTATAGAGAACTATAGGAGAAAAGGACAAGAGCTATATGCATCCTTGTATAAAGACCATGTGCAGGTAAGAAGCAAAACCTATCGTTTCTCAACAACTAGACCAGAATCCAACTTAAACCTGAACTAAGGAATCAGAAGGGCCTTTTCTTTAAGTTCTAGATTAGTTTACACCTTATAAGATCTTATAAGTGGTGTGTAAGGGACTATGGGATGTGTCAAGGGTCAACGAATGTGAAACTGTGGTGTCTGCTGCTAGAGCAACAAATAGACGATGATCAACATAAGCCAAGTAATGTGGCCTCATTCCTGCCACATAAGCTCAGTTGAGAACCCATAGTGTGCCCCTGGGAATAAGGATTAATGAAATGTGCAGCCTGCTGCCTGGAAACTCGCAGGCTAGTTGACACAGCCTCCCCAGCTGCCCTGGGAGGAATAAGAGCTGCAGTGCTCATCAGAAGGGTCAGATGTGGGAGAGAAGGTTTGGGGACTTTCCAAGACATACTCTTGGCCTCTGTCAAAGAGATCTGGTGGGCATGTCTGATTCTCCAACTGCACACACTGATCTTTCAGACACTCATTTTGGAGAAGGATTCCCCCATGGGCATCTATGCAACGTCAACATTTCCGGTTGTGTTGCACAGCTGGGCAGTGTGCCTTGCTGTCTTGTTTGGGGATTGCCTGTGTGCATTGGAAATTCCCCTTTGCATCAGTGGCCTACCGTATGCATTCATTGATTTCATTCAAGACCAGTAACATAGCTAATAAATTCAACTACTAATGGAATGGGGAGGATAGGATGCATTGTTTAGATTTCATCCTTAATTTGTGGGCATCTTCATCACCCTTATACCATTTCCAGACAAAAGATGTCATTTATCTAAACTTCCAAATCAGTTTCTAGTGAAGCGTGTGACCAGTTCTGTTTCTGTGGTTGGAAGAGCCTGGGTATTTTGTTATGGCTAGGAGACATGTTTGGTACTACCTTCGTGATTTTTCACTGAAATATGCGAGACTACAGGTGCATGTGGTAGGAGGGCTGGAGAGAAGGACCAAACCCAGAAGGCTCCAAGCCCAGAAGGAAGGAGCCCAGGTCTCCTGGAGCCTTGGCCTGGCTCATTTTCAGCAGCACGGCCTGACTGACTAGGGTGTAGAGTACTTGGAAAGTTGTGCAGAGTTTTACTTTTGATTGAGGTATTTTCAAGAAAATCAGCATTTTGAGGCTAATCCACAAGGAAACTCTCCAAGTGTTTAAATATTTAAGACAGGTTGTTTTGATCTTTTCAAGAATGCAGATATAATCGCTATCTGCCAGGAAGTAATGGGGTCTGGATCGTTCACCCCATATTTTTTTAAGGGGCACTGTAATTTTCCTACTCAGGCCCATTCCACTTCCAGAAAAGCCATGTCCAAACTCTGGACAGAGATTAGGCTTGTAAAGTCTGCCACATTCCTCAAGGAGTGTGTCTTACTGGGGCGCAGCCAATATAGTCCTATCAAAGAGGGTGATTGTATGAGTTTTAAGGCCCACAGACATGTCAGCGATGAGCCAACCTGAGACCTTACCCATAACCGAGAGGCCATTCCAGGTTGCAGGAACCCACAGTACGAAAAGAGCATTACCCAGGGCCCTGGAAATTAACTTAAGCATCATCGCATTCCACGGATTATCAACAGCAAATGGTTTTTTTCTCTTAATTCCTGAAATATCTCCTCACTCCAAAAATACTGGCAAAAACAGTTTTCTTGTCTTGTCCAAATTCTATTTCTTTTCTTCTCTGTGGCCCAGTTGCTCTTGCTCAGCTCTGTTCTAGACCCAAACTATCCAAATCCTCATCATTCATTATAGTGATGCCTTATTCTGTCTGTAGAAAATATGGTCTTCAGTGGTTGAAGCTCTTTGCAAGATGTCCATCACCCCAGAACGGGCCTTGCTTTTAGTATGTACAGGGCCGCTCTGCTCAGTCCCTAAATGTTCATGAAGAATCCATCCCAGATGTATCAGATGCAAGTTTCAGAAACTCAACTCAAACTGACTTAGGTAATGTTTTGATTTGTTAGTGAAAAGTCCAGGGGAAGGAAGAGAAGGCTTCAAGCAGAGTTGGACCCTGACAGTCAAGCTTTGGCTCTAAGGAACCATGCCCCCCCAGCACAAACACACTCACATGCACACACACACACACATATACATGTTCACATATGTATGCGATTACTAATGAGTTTGAGGCATGAAGGCTAGAGATGAGACAGTCAGTGAGTCTGAAACGAACCTACCCTCTGCTCACCAAGCTGTGGATCCTGGCATGAGACAGGCTTCATGAAAGTTTGGGCAGTCATTTTCTAATCTGCACAGAAGCACTGTCTTATTATTATGCTGTGTGTCTGAAGGGCTACCTCTGCCAGGGAAGAAAGGATAAATGATTCAAAATGGCTCATTATAAAAGATCATCTCAACAAAAAGAAGACAGTAGTAGAAGAAAGGGGGGTACAGAAAGGTATAAGACTTACAAAACACAATTAGCAAAGTGGCAGGAATAAAGCTTGTTTCATCAATAATTTCCTTAAATGTGAATGGATTAAATTCTCCAATCAAAAGGCAGAAATTGGCAGAATGGATAAAGAACATGACCTAACCATATGCTGTTTACAATAGATCCATAGATACAAATAGATTGAAAGTGAAAGGATGGAAAAATATTTCATGCAAATAATAGTCAAAGAAGAGCTGGGGTGGCTATATTAATATTAGACAAAATAGACTTCAAGTCAAACGTTATTAGAAGAGACAAGATAGATATTATATGTCAATAAAAGGATCAATTAAAAAACTTCAACAATTATATGTGTACTTAACAACAGAGAGACAAAAAATATATGAAGTAAACATTGACAGAACTGAAGGGAGAAATGGACAGTTCCACAATAATAGTTGCAGACATAAATACACCACTTTCAATACTGAATAGAACAGAAGATCATTAAGGAAATAGAGAACTTGAGCAATACAATAAGCCATGGAAAACTTCAGCTAACACCAGCAGAATGTATATTACTTTCAAATGCACACGGATAATTCTCTAGGATAGACCATATGTTAGGGCACAAGGGAAATCAAAATGAAATAAAAATATTAAAATCATAAAAAGTAACCTCTCTGACCACAATGGAATGAAGCCAAAAATCATTAACAGAAGAAAAACAAGCAAATTAAAAAGTGTGTGGAAATTGGGATGGGCAATGGTGGTTCAGTGGCAGATTTCTCGCCTGCCATGCTGGAGACCCGGATTTGATTCCTGGTGCCAGCCCATGCCAAAAAAAAAAGTGTGGAAATTAAACAGCACACCCTTAAATAACCAATGGATTAAAGATGAAATCATAAAGGAAATGAGAAAATACTTAGTAGCAAATCAAAACAAAGACACAAGAAGGGGGTCCAAGGGTAGTTCAGTGGTAGGATTCTCACCTACCATGCAGAAGACCAGGATTGATTTCTGGTCCATGAACTTCCCAAGAAACAAACAAAACAAACAATTAAACAAGTGGTACTGCAATTACAGGATACTCACATGGAAGAGTAATGAAATGTAACTCCACCATACAGCATACAAAAAAAGAAAAGAAAACAGTACAAAGACACACCATACCATAGCTTATGGGATGCAACAAAGGCATAGTTAAGATTGCCTATATTTAAAAAGAACAAAAATCTCAAATTAATAACCTCATTTTAAAACCTGAAGAACTAGAAGAACAAGATACAAAGGAAACTCAAAGTTAGCAGACAGAAGGAAATAATTAAAATTAGAGCAGAGATCAATGACATAGAGACGAGGAAAACAACCAAGAGAATAAACAAAAAGTGAATTCTTTGAGCAAATCAGTAAAGTAACAAAACTTTAGCTAGATTGACAAGGAAATGAAGGGTACAGATGTAAATAATTAATCAGAAAGGGCAATGGTGATATCACTATAGATCTTACAAAAATAAAAATGATTATAACAGAATATTATAAAGAACTGTATGCTAAAAACTAGATAATCTAGAAGTAATAGAAAAATTCCTGGAAATGTCATAATCATCCAAATTGACTCAAGAAGAAATAGCAAACATCAACAAACCTATAACCCGTACAGTGACTGAATCAACAGTAAAAAACTTTCCACCAAAGAAAAGTCCGGGATCAGATGAGTTCATTGTAAATTCTATCAAATATTGAAAGAAGTATTAATAACAATCCTTCTCGAACTTCTCCAAAGAGTTCAAGAGGAGGGAACGCTTCTTAATTCATCCTTTGAGGCCAGCATTATTCTGATACCAAAGTCTGGTAAAGGCATCACAAGGAAAGAAAATAAAAGACCAATTTCCTTTCTGAATATAGGTGTGAAGGTCCTTAACAGAATTCTACAAAACCAAATCCAATGGCACATTAAAAAATATTACACTGTAATTGATTTCACAGATATTAGAGGTGGCAGTATTTTCACTAATATGAAAGGTTTTAGCATGGGTGAACACTCTAGAATCCTTGAACATTCTAGCATAATATGATAGTAGGATTGGAAAGCCACTTAGAAATCATCTAGGCAGAGTTCTCATTTAATAGTTGGAGAATCTGAGGTCCAGAGATGGTAGTAGGCTGTTTAAATCGGTCTTCGGATTCCCATGACATTTCTAATCCAGACAAGTAGAAAACGTCTGTCTCTTCAGCATCATTTTTGAAGGGTAGGGGCTTTGGTGAAATTTCCTGTCCATTTAAAAAGAACTGTCCAACCAAATCTGTCTTCTGGACCTCAGGACCTGTTGCTCTCTGCCCAGCACCAGCAGTAATATGGCTCTGAAGAATAAAGGACAGAAAAGTTTCTCCTCCCTCTATCTGCCTTAAGTGGTCCCAAGCTAAGAAACCGCTTTCCTTCTCCCAGGCTGGCCCTGGATGCAGGAAGTTTACTGCACATCCTGGGAATGCTCAGGGCTACCTATGGGGAGTTATTGTTCTCAAATAATTACCTGAGACTGGAGGGTGTATTCACTCTAGGAGGTTGGGAGTCAGACCTTTGAGCAAAAGGTGTTCTGGTAATGGCAGCTCTTTTGCTTCCCAGAGGCAGAGATGTAGCTGCATCAAGGCAGCCAATGCCTGGGCCAGGATCAGGGAGCAGCTCTTCGGGGAGCTGGGCTTGTGGGGCCAGGCGGCAGAAGCTGTGCCCTGCCCCCGGTGGGAGCTTGACTGGCGAGAAGGACCCTCGCGCATGAGGAGAAGAATCAGACGCTTGTCCCCGCTGGACGCTCCAAATCAGGCATGCCACAAGGTAAGAGGTAGATGCAATGAGGAAGCAAAGGGTTGACTTTGATGCTCGAGGCAGTACATACATAGCAAAATGCTTCCTTAGTTTCTGCTCTCATTATGTTTTGTTCAGGATTCTGCACTATGTGTCATGGGAGAGGAAATGTAGGGAGGTAGATTTTTGAGGGTCTTATTCATGATGTTATCGAACAGAAGAAAAGAGACACTAACCCTCCCAGGTACATAGAGGAGACTCTACAACTACATGCTGAATGAATGAGTGAATGAATGAGTGAGTGGCTCATATCTAGGTCACTGACTCAATACCCACTGACCTGCGCAAAGCTCCAGTGTAATAATTTGGATGCCAGTATTTGGAAAGAGCTGGGTGTTTGCTGCTGTGTGCTTGCAGTTTTTATCAATACAGTGATAACCAGCATTTCTGTGGGGGTATCGCACAAACAAATCCTGCGACAAGTTTTACAACAAATTTCTCTTGAACTCAGCTATTTCTGCTTGCTCAAGCTCGTGGCCCACTCAGTCCAAATAATGTTGATGCTCTATTTGATTCTCAAGCAATTGAAATCTGTGCAGCCCCATGGAGTTTTCTGTAATGAAGCTTGATCTCTTTGTCATCAAATTCATGCTTTTGCTTTTTAATGGATGGTGGACCCATCATTTTCATTTGGTAGTGAACACAGACAAATCCTTTAGTGGTTTTTCATGTCCTCCTTGAACAATTATAATTTAAGATCTTCTAAAAGGCAGCCTTCCAAACCCTGAAACACTGGAGATTTTCTTCTGTATCCATCCCAAGTTATAATGTTGGTTTTTTCGTTCTCTAGTCTATAACCCCAGAATCGTTTACCCACACTAAAAACCTTTGGTAAAAGCTATTGAAAAAAAATCATATTTCATTGCTTCAGTGGTAGACTCATATTTTTTAAGCTTTGTCAATAAATGTCTGGTGGTGTGTAGTATTTTTTTTTCTCAACAAATTTCTTAGGATATGGAAGTAAGCAGCCTGCCCACTGGGCTGGTGACAAAGCCAGAGGTTGGCTATGAAACCAGGGTTTGCTCTTTGGGGCTGCTTACCCCTCCCCTGACCCTCTCCTGGTCCCTTCCCCGGTGTGACCCATGCCACAGACATGCAGGAAGCTATTCAATCCCTGCTGGCATTGTCTTTGCTAATTACTGTAAGGCCTATTTAATGGAAGATTGTGGGTTTTTTCCCCTTTGACTCAGGAACAGTAATACTTTCATTTTATTGTGTTCCTTGAGGATTTAGCCTTTTTCTCCCCTTGCAGTAGAGTCTTGAGTAGGTGAGCAATTTGAAGGGGTTATTTGCACCTGTGAGTGTTCCGTGAATCTGCGGAGCGAGGGTGGGGGCGAGGGTGCTATTTTTCTCTGTTATTATTTCCCTTATCATTCTTTATTATTTCAGGAGCACCGGGATCGAAATTATATTTCTCAAACAAATGCTGAAAACCAAGGTATTTGGTTTATCTGATCTTCTCATTTCATAATCAAGCAAATAATTGGTTTTGTTTAATATTTTAGGAAGGCTATGAGATTCAATATTTGGGAGGAAGAAAATGTTGCTAGTCTAGAGTAGTTAGTGTTCAGACTTTCCATTGCTGTGCTCCCCAGAATGAAGAGGAACCTGACGCAGACCTAGACAAACCATTAGGGGACGAATTTTATATTAAGGTGGCAAAAAAAAAAGAGCTGTTTTTTCTTTTTGAGGTGGGGGAAGACTGTTTTATCAATTTTCTATATCGGGGAGAGTGTAACATAATCCAAATTATTCAGTAAGTAACCCAAAAACACAACGGAGGAAAGTAATAATAGTTTTTATGCAAAACTTTGTGATTACGAAAATTGCAGATAAAATAGTTACTTTCCAAATTAAAAAAAAATACTTTAAGGATCGTTGTTTGATGTCTGTGTGTAGCTTTTATTTGTGTAATTTTAGTTAAGGAATTTGATTTAGTTGATTTGTTGAAAATCCAGGGTATCCAGCATTTATTATAGGAGGTCATTTTGGCATGAACACATTCAAATATATCAATACACAATTACACACGCACTATTTCAAATTTTGGGTGCTTCTATCCAAAACTCTACCTTTTGATTCAAACACTCACTGTCTGAGTTATATGTGCCCCAGGCGGCGTCTCTGTCATCTCTTCAACCAAATGACAGCTACTTACTGACCAAGCCCATCTCGTTTGCTGCCTTAGTAATGGTTTTGTGTTGAGTTGCTACCCTTCCAGAAGTGAGGAGCTTGGGCTCTTTGGGGTCCCCGTGTGATGCAGGATTTGTCCTGGCATTATGACACCCGTTTCTTTTCTCTCCGCCTCCATGCCCCACATCTCTAGTATCAGAAGGGTGCAGCTCTGCCGGCTGGACCTCTCAGAGGTGGTGGTTGGCCAGGGGCAGTGGTGGAAACCAGTGTGTTAATTTTGTGAAGACTAAGGCCATGGGCTACTGACTCAACCCTTCTCCCATTTACACAGTCTTTTGGTATCCAGAAACTGGGGGCACCTTGGTGTTTTCAGCATGGACCCTGAGTAGGGAGCTCTGTCAGTGGAGAGGAGAGGACTGGTGGTCCACGATGCCTCCCTAGGCAGCTGAATCTTTAGGACTTTTCCTCCTGCATTGAGGGGAATCTATGAAGGCTGTTGCTGGGAGCAGCAGACACTCTGCTGCTTAAGAAATAAGTGGAGATGGGTGCAAAATGATTGTGTAAGGGTTACCATTTTCATGGTAGCACAGAAATAGGAACCATCTGAAGCACTAGAAAGTACGAGACAGGTTAGTTGATTACAAAATAGTCACACAGTAGAATATTACACAGCCATTTAAGTTGTTGTCACAGAACTTTTAAAGGAATAGGAAACACTCATGATGTAATCATGAATTTAAAAAAAAATTAGAAAAGGAAAAGTATAATCGCAGTGGTATTCATATAATGTCAAAAAATAATATATAACTAGTGCATACGTACATAAATACATGCACAGAAAAGATACTGGAAGTAATACATCAAATTATGAACATCATGAAGCCGTATAGCACAGAAATTAGGACGCCAGACTCTGGACTCAGGGAGACTGATGTTCACACTCTTCTCTAGCTCTTGGTAGCCATGTGACCTTGGGTAGATTCATTAGCCTCTTTCAATTTTTCCATTTGTGAAGTAAGATGAAATCATATCTACCACCTAAGTAGGTATAGGTGGAAAAAAGCCATTGAATGTATCCAATGCAGACAAAGTGCTTCCTAAGTAAGTGCTATTATTGTTAGTCCTATCCCTGGGTGATAGTGCAGGGGTGGTATTTGTCTTATTTCTCACCATTTCATAGATTATCCAAGATTTTTACAATAAGAAGATGGTGCTCCCATAATTAGGAAAAAAAATCTTTAAAAAGAGTGAACAAAATGAAGTTCAGAAAAACCAAATCCTGCATGAGCCTCTGGGAGAATTGCTTTACTGTTCAATGAGGGTGAATTTTGGAAATTTTCCCTATGGTGACTTGAGAGCTACCAGGCCTGGGCCTACCAAACTTTTCTGGTGGGACTCAACCTGGAAGTGTGTTGATCACACCCCATTGTGAGCAAAGACATGATGTATCAGAGGTTTCTTGTCCATTTTCAGAAATAGTGGGGGGACACAATCAAAGAGTCACACTGTTCACATCTGCCCTGGAACCTTGTAGTTACCCCTCAATGACTCAAACATGTACTGCATGCTCTCTCTCCTGATGCCAGGTAGCTCATGTCAAAACCATCTCTCCTTTATGCAGCTTCAGCTGAGCTGACACCAAAGGAAGATGAGAGTGAGATTGACGAGGTGGCAGTGGACTGTACTCAGCTGACGTTCTTCCCTGCACTGCACGAAAGCCAGCACTCAGAAGATTTCTTGGAACTGTGTAGGGAAAGAAAAGTTGTTTTACAGGAACTTATTGATCAAGAAAAGGTAATACATCCCACTGAGATTTTTCTTTAAAGATTGTCAGATTTGAGAGAACAGAGCTTACTTGATTCACATGGGAGACAATATCTCCATTCACTATAAATCTACCAACTACATAATCCATGGGCAAGAGGAAAAGGCATGCTCTGAAATTTGTGGAGCCCAAGGCAGGGGTGCAAATGAAGCCTATGCAACCCATATCAACATATCAAATGGCATAACTCAGGTTAACACACTGTTAAATGAACTATGCTCTAACTTTCTACTTGACCTTATAATAACCTGGAAATCCAGTTTAAAATGTAATTGGCTACAGCCTGACTGCCTTGAGAGGTCCATCCCACACTTGAGGGGCCCTGAGTGCATGTGTTTGGGCACTGTAACTCTTACGTCCAAGCTATCCCCTTACCTCTCACTGTACAACAATCCTGCCCTGGGTTCCTCCTTGCACCTAAGGATATACACACTTGTGGCACCATCCACTTTCAAAAGGTGGACCTAAGGGTGATGGGGGCCAGTTGAGTAGGGAAATCCAGGGCCCTGGACACCCAGAGCTGGGTTGGGGGACCGCAGGCTCCAGGCGTGCGTGTCCCCTTGGTATCACTGAATGAGGGCCAGAGGGAGCCCCCCCCACTCACCTAAGTCTAAGGATAGTAATGAAGACGAAGCACACATCTTAGAATAAAAAGGACTTGAGTTCAAATCCCAACTTACCCACATAATTAATGGCCTGTTACTTAACCTCTAGAAGCCTCAGTTTTCTCTATAGAGCTTATAGCAACCACTCTCTAAACTTCTTGGAAGCCTTTAATGTGATAATAGAAATAAAGAGACTTGCTCAGAGCTAAGCACATGTAAAGTGTCCGTTAAAGACTAATTCTCCTCCAAATGTCGAGTTGTTTGAGAGTTGGGTGAAACTCACAGTCTCATAGGTCAACCCAGCTCTTTGGGAGTGAGCAGTCTCGGCTTCCAAGAGCAGTTGATGAACTCAGAGAGCCTGTATGGGCATGAGCAAGTAGCAGAGATTGAAGTGCATCCATTCCAGAGGCAGGTTTCTTGCAGAGGCTCCCGGTGGGTGGTTAAGCTGGGATCTGCTCTTTCCAGGCATTGGCTAGGAGCCCTGGCTTGAAATGCATTGGCCAAACGGACTGCTGCATCACTTTAAGAAAGTGGTTTAGCTGCTTTCAGATCTGGGTGACAGTTCCAGCAACATTGTCCTGTTAAGAATGTCATCTGTCTTACTCCTGCATGACCTGAAACTTCCAGACAGATAGCATGTTTGTTTAAGTCCCAACACGCCCAGCTACTATGACTTTGTGCAAGATGGTAGGTACAATGCCCTGCCCGCCTGACCTTCCCGCATGTACCTTTATGAAGCCTTTCTTGGCCTCTTTTCTGCTCCCAGCCCTGGAGAGCTGCTCTCTCCCTCACAAGTGTCTTGAAGGCATCAGGTGTCAACTCCTACCTTTGTTCCTGGCATGCAGAAAACCTTCAGGACCTCACCTGCCTGCCCCTCTCCCTGCTTGATGTGCCTTAAAGCAGGTACCCCAGAGTACCTACACTCAGACACACCTGGGGATGAACAGAGACAGATTTAAAAAAATTCATTGGCATTTTATTTTGATTATGGAAGTAATGCGGGTGTTGTGGATTGAACTGTATCCCCCCAAAAGAGATGTTGAAGTTCTAGTCCCTCAGTAGGTGACCTTATTTGGAAAGAGGCTTATTATAGGTGAGATTAGGCAAGTAAAATGAGGCCATGCTGGGTTAGGGTGGGCCCTAAGTCTGATATGATGGTGTCCTATGAGAAGAAGAAATTTGGACGTAGAGATAATGAGAGACAGAAGAGAGAACGCCGTGTAGCATCTGAGGCAGAGAATGCCATGGGACACCAGCAAATTACCAGAAAGGAGAGGCATGGAGCAGAGGCTCCTCTACTGCCTTCAAGGTTGGCACGGCCCTGCCCACAACTTGATTTAGGACTTCCAACCTCCAGAATGTGAGACAATAAACTCAGGTAGCTCAAAGTCCGCTGCTTTGCAGTATTTTCTTATGGTAGCCCTAGGAAAACTAAATTTTATGTCTACTGTGTGCAGTGTAAAAAAATTAATCTTTACATATGTAATTTATATATATTATATCCATCATATCCAGCTGTTAAGAAATAACAGTCATAATATTTTGGATGTATTAGTATGTTCCTATAGATAAATAGGTATTTGGTAAATGCCTGCTCAGGTCAAAAACAGAGATCAATGTTTTCATTCTTTAAAAACTTTTCTTTCCCTTATTTCCTTAAAGGGCTACATAAAGCAGGAATTCTCAACTGGAAGTGATTTTGCTCACCTCCTTCCCAGGGGACATTTGCCCATGTCTGAAGGCATTTTGGGTTGTCACAGCTCGGGAAGGGGGAGCTGCTGACATCTAGTGGGTAGAAGCCAGGTATGCTGCTAAACATCCCATAACACGCATGACAGATCCTGCACAACAAAGAATTGTCCCGCCCCAAATATCTGTAGTGCGGAGGTTGATCAACCAACCCTGCTATGAAGGAACCAAACCCAGGCTATTTTCCCCACTTTTTGGGTAGGAAAAGGAAAGACTGGGTTATGTGTTTCCATATTGATTCTGTTCTTTGTTTGGCAGAGAAGAAGGCAATGGCAATGCTTTGATTTCACTTGTGCATTAATTTTCTATTGCTGCTGTAACAGCTTACCATCAACTCAGCGGCTTAGGGCAACACCCATTGATGATTTTACTGCTTCCCTGGTCTGAAGTCTAGCATAGTGTGGCTCAGCTCATTCTCTGCTTGGGATCTTGCAAAGTCAAGATGAAGGTGTTGGCAGCCCTCTGTTCTTTTCTAGAGGCTCCTGAGATGGGTCACTTCTGAGCTCACTCAGTCCCATGCCCCTGGAGGATGGAATGTCCATTTCCTTGCTGTCTGTCAGCTGGGGGTCCTTCTCAGCTTCTGAGGGCTGCCACCTACCCTGGGCTTGCAAGCCCTTCCTCCTCTTCAAAGCCAGAGCAAACAGATACCACACACTGGGGAGCTTGACTAGCATGAATTTATTGGCTCGTGGTTTTGGAGGCTACAAGTTCAACATCAAGGTCAGGCCAGGCCATGCTCTCTCCAGGAGTCTGTAGTGTTCTAGTGCAGACTTGTCAACATTCTTGGGGTCCTTTGGCTGGAAAATGCATCTCTGCCTCCATCACCTGGCGATCTGTCTTCTCCTTGGCTTCTTGTCCTCCCACTCACTGTCTGTGCCCTGTCTAAGTTTCCTCTCCTTGTAGGGACTCCAGTCCTATGGCTTGAGGCCCTCCCTGATTTGCTTTGGCCTCTTATTAATAGGTTCTTTGTAGATCCTACTCACCAAGAGTCCACACACGCAGAGCCCAGGGTTCAGACTTGAACATGCCTTTACAGGGAACACAAGCCAATCCCCAATACTGGTACAGGCGGGTGGCTTCCAGGCTTGTCCCCACATAGGACGTCTCAGCCTGGGGCAGCCCCCCAAGCACACACCAGCAGGCCCTGACATACAATCCAGCCCTTCATCCACATGTGACTGCTTTCCAGGGTGGAGCCTAGAGGCTGAGGAAGGGAGGAGCCAAAACTATGGTCAAGCAAAGGTGGAAGAAGTTTGTTCACACAGGTGTGCGAGTGTAGGGATGGGCATGGAGCATCCTCTGCAATTTCCAGGATTGGTTCCAGCAGCCTATGTACAGATGCTTCCTAGAAAGCATTGGTTATAAACTGGGAACACCCCTAATTCAGATGTCTCCAGAAAGCTCTTGGCTGTGTGCCTTTCCTAAATCTTTGAATGAAACAGGGGATCAGTGGGGTGAGCACCCACCCCCAGAAAACCTGGGCATGCCTGCCTTCTAGAGAGGGTCCTGTAATCTGTGCAGGCAGCCTCCTGGTGAAATCTCTGCTCCTCCTCCTGCTGCTGCCATCTCATGATCTTTGCTGGACGTAGCCCAGGAGACTCTCCAGAACCAACCCCTTTCCCAGTGTCTGGGTAGCCTGGTCCTTGCCAGGGGCCTTTGTGACCATGGACCCAGTCCCAGGGGAAACCTGCAGCTCTGGGACTCCAGGATGGCAATGCTTTTACTCGTTTCTTGGTGAGAACATTCTAGTTCTGATCCCCTCTGGCCATACCTGGGACAGGATAATTATTCAATTATATGGTAACACCTTTGTGTCATTGATTAATGATTCCTCGAACCACAAACTCATTTCTCTGCAAACAGCTCCATTTGACATGAGGAATGATTTGTTTAATATATGTTGATGGTGGGCTCATGTCAGCTCTCCAAAGCTTCAATGGATCAGCCACCAGCAGCCCCTGTGTTCCTGGTTGGCTCACGCCCGGCAGCTGCTCTCAGAAAGGAGGCTCCACTGTGCAAAATGGAATTTCAGACTCTGTCCACAAGGCAGAACTGAAGTGAGGGTTTGTTTTTTGCTAGTTATTCTCTTTGATTACATGAAAAACAAAATACACAATTTTTAAATGCAAACTCAATGCGAAACATGACTTTGCTCTTGGTGAAAGCAACCCAACCCAAAGAGATAGTTTTGCTCTGAGCAGAGGGGACCAGGATCTCCCACTAGTTTTTCTTGAGAATTCTCAGTTGAGGCCATTTACAGAAAGGAAAGGAGGTAGCTAATCTTTCCAGGTAGTAGCTTCCTTCTGGAGGACTCTCTGTGATTATCTAAAATGCTGAGCTGCACGTGTGGCCCCTACTTGATTCCTTTTGAGACTTGGCACATAGGGCCTTTCCTGGGCCCACACACACACACACACACACACACACACACACACACACACACAGTTCATGTTTTACTCAGATGCTATAGAGCTACTGATAATCCCCTAAGATGCCCCGCTGGTTCAAAGCTTTGCCCCTTGGAATGCTCTCCTCTTTCTTCTATACGTTCTCACCTCCTAATGCTACCATGGGGACACTTCTGTGGGATCCACTGCTCTGAGGCCCCTCCACCCCTTCTCCCACCCCAGCCTGGTTGGGCCCCTCCCCTGTGCTTCTACAGCTCCCCTGCAACCCCCCCCCACCACTGCTGGTGACGGTCTTGTGTCTCATCTCCTGTCTTAGTCTATGAGCATCTGGAAGGTGAGACAATGTCTTATTTCCCTTTGTCCCTGGTGGAGTGTAGGGCACCCACTATGCACTCAGTGTATGCCTATTAATGACTGAAAGAGTGCACACATGAACGAATGAATCGGAAGCAACATGCCCATATCAGATGGAACTTCAGACCTCTCAGAGTCCAGCTGGGGCCCACAGCTCAGTTTCTCAAAGTCTGCTCTGAAGAGCCTCTGCCTCAGAATCATCTGAGCTTTTCCTCAAAATGCAGATTCCAGGGCCACTGACTCAGAACTTCTTGGGATTTAGCCTGGGAACCTGGGGTTTTAACAAGCTTTGTCTGCATACAGACATTTGCAAATAAATACCCTTGATCCTCGAGACCTGATTGTGCAATATTTAGAGCTGCCCATGGCTGGAAACTTGCTGCGCTTTCAATCAGTGGGTGTCGAGCAAATCCTTAGGGAATACAGCCCGTCATTGTTGAGCTGTGCTTCTTCAGACAGTCTTCGGGACTTATGATTTGTTCAAGTTCCTGGTGCAACCAAACAAGAGCAATGAGATGGCCATTTCTCTTTGGTCTCCTCTGAGTTTGCAGAGGAAAGCAGACAGGCAGAGCTCTCTGCAGGCCTCCTAGAGGAGGTGGTGCTTTCAGGCTGGCAGGGGGCATCCTTGCTCTTTGTCTCAGCCCGAAAAAGATGTACCTAAGAAAGAGACTGAGGCACCATCTTCTTTTTTATATTGGTCAAATTGATCAAATTGATAAACGTATATAAATAGTATCTCTTTATTGTTTCATTTACGTTTACTTGATTACTATGGGACTGAACACTCCTTCTAAAAGGGATCGAGGTAGAAAAAGCAGATACCAGAGCTCACAGATGTAGGTAATCAGCATCAATGTAATTTACATATAGCCTCTCCTCTTTTCAATACTTACTTTTTTTCCAGTAATTTGTGCTTTTTCAAAAAAAATAAAAGAGAGAATACATATCCCGTATGCCAAGACTAATGGGAATGTGTTGTACAGAAAGGTCTGGGCAAACAGAATACGTAAGAAAAGAGGCACAGAATAAACATGAGCAGGGCTAAAGCTCTCTCTGCAGTAGATTCACTTCTAGCCCTAGCCCCCCACCCTCTCCCCTGCACACGAAGGTAGAATATATATCCATTAGCTTGATACTAGGTATATCAGATCACCACTCTGGACCTCAGTTTTCTCACCTGTGAAATGAGGACCTTGCATCAAATTGCAGACACTAATACTGGGAAGGAATTGAGAGAGCATCCAGTGGAAACTTCCCTTTCACAGATGCAGACTCTGAGGCTGGGCGTAAGAGAAATGTGCTGGCAGGAGCTACCATGGACTGGGCTGTCTGAGTGGGTTTTTGCTCCTCTAACTTCAGCTCTGTTTTTTTCAGATTTCCGACAACCTGTTTTCCATCAGACATGGAGGCAGGTGCTGGGTGTAAGAGAAATGTGCTGGCGGGAGCTACCATGGGCTGTCTGAGTGGGTTTTTGCTCCTCTAACTTCAGCTCTAGCTTTTTTGGTTTTCCAACAACCTGTTTGCCATCAGACTTGGAGCCAGGTGTGGCCACACCTGTAGTTATCCACCTATCAGGAAGGACAGTATTCCAATTAGCCCAACTTAAAGGATTCTACTTTATGAAACCAAAGTTCCACTCTTTTAAAAGTGATCGATAGACTTCTGGCATGAGGGATTTCTTAATCATGAATAAACTTGGGGATGGAGCCCTCCCAGGGCTCATTTAAATGGAAGAGCAGGTAATAGTTCACTTGGGTTCATTTTCCAGTTTTTAAAGTGCCATTTCTTTTCTAGTAGAATCAATTTTAAGCTATTAACCCAGCTCTCACCAGACATTCTTCTTGTGGTTTGGTTTATTCTGGTTGTTACTTAAGTCTCCCCAAAGTAAAGTGGAGGAGAGGATATGACTGTGCTTGGAGATCCTGATGTAGGTACCCCAGATATTGGGGAGGGGTTGGCGTCATAGAAAGCAGGGAGGTTTGGGGGCCTCATAGACCAGTGATAGAGGGTCTCACTACATGAAGTGAGGAAAGTCCTTTACCCCTCTGAGTCTCACTGTACAAAGAAAAAGTTTAAACAGCCTGGCACAAGCCCATGCACAGCACTGATGGGAGTGTAAATTGGTGCCACATTGCTGGAGGGCAATCAGGGAATTGCTATCAGAATTTAAAATACCCATCCCTTGTGACCTGCAACTTTACTTCTAGGGACCTATCCTACAGATTTACTTGTAAGCTCGAAGTGACGTTGTCCAAGAGTGGTCATTGCAGCATTGCTTGTGATGTCAAAGCATTTGAAAACCACCTGAATCAGCAGAGGATGGGTCAAAGAAGTTGTAGCATATTCATTTGAGAGTACTCTACAACTTTAAACAAGAGTGAGCCTACTCTATAAGAAATGATTTGAAATGATCTCCTCGGAAAGGAAAACTAGATACAAATCAATAATTGTATGAATGTACTAGTTGTGTAAAACAAGAATATATATAAAATATGCTTATGAATTCATAGACTCTCTTTGGAAGAATACACAATAAAACTGGCAATGGTAATTGCCTCTAGGACAGACTACTGGGGACGGGCTCCATTCAGTTGCCTAAACCCCAAAGTAGGCATTTACCTTCAATCCTTTCCTGTTGTTGTTTTCTTTTTGCTTTCCAGAGTGTGTCCAGTAACATTTCCTATCACTTTTTTTTTCTGGGTGCATGGTCTGGGAATGGAACCCAGGTCTCCTGCATAGTAGACGAACATTCTACCACTGAACCACCTGTGCACCCATTTCCTGCCCCTTCTGCCTCCTCTTATTCAGCTTCTCCGTCACTTTCCCCTCTCTGCCACCCTGTTCCAAGCTGCCGTGTCCTTCCAGTGGAACACTCAAGTTGTGAAACACCTTGTACTAGCCTTGGCCTTGTAGACACAGTCGTGCCAGCCTTGCATTTTTGGTTCTGGGCAGACCATGGGTTCTAGTCCCAGCTCATCCACTTACAAGGGTGGCTGAAAGAGCCCCTTTGCCTCTAAAACTGAAGAAACTTTCATCTTGTATACTTTGCTCACTGTTCACTGTGGAATACTCTGTACAGCTGTGGAGGGGCTTCAAATGACACAAAGACCATCAGTCTGCTCATTGCAACAGGCAACACTCAACCACACACACATGGATGGGCTAGGAGGTGGGCAGGTTCAATGACTACCAAGTTTCTGGATGTAGACATGCCACCTAAGCTGTAAAGAGCTGTGCAGCTGTCAGGAGGCAGTGCCAGGATTCTTTCCAGGCATTGATAGAACTTCCAACAGTAGAATGAGTGGTCCAAACACTGCCCTTCTGCCTTGGACATGACTCACTTGGCATACTCTGACCTTGTCTCTGTCTCATCTCCTTCCAGGTGACACTGAAGTACTCCCTGGTGGTCGTGCAAGGGCACCTGGTCTCAGAAGGAGTCCTGCTCTTTGGCCGCCAGCACTTCTACATCTGTGAGAACTTCACACTATCTCCAGTGGGCGATGTCTATTGCACCCGCCACTGCTTGTCCAAGTGAGTTCTCCTTTCCTTCCAGTAAGTTCTTTCCTTTCCAGCTGACCTCACTCCCACTCACCCCACCTTGTCCTGATTGATGGCTTAAGTTGCACTTGAAATTGAGCTGAGAGATAAACAGGAGTGCCTTAATATGCATCCATGGCTGTGGTTGCCCAGGACTGAAATCTGGAATGGGTGACAATTTGGCAGCTCCTCGGGCCTCCCCTGATCTGGAGTCCATCACAGGAAAGAAGGACTTTTCCTTAGGTTAATTAGATACATTGGATCCATTCTATCAGCTTACTCACTCAACAGTTATTGGTTGTTTATTATATATAAGAGCAGGTACTGTCTCTTCACTCTGAGGCCCACTAGTCCAGTTGGCAGCATAACGGGTTTAAGTAGAAAGAGTTTGAAGCATGCTTTCATTCTGGGACAAAATATATGTCATGAGAAGGTTTCTTGGTGTCCACATTTGGAGATATGATGATGGATGGGATGGAGAGTGAAGGCCATTTAAGGAGATGGGCTAATAGCTGGGTCTTGAAGGATGGATGAGATTTTGGTAGAAATTTGAGAAGTCATTCTCACAGTAACCAATATCAGGGATCTTTGGCAGGAAATTCCAAGGTTCTTCTGTAGGAAATGCCTGTTTGGGTTCAATCAGATCTTATCAATCAGGTGAATTGTGTTAATAAGCTGTACCCATTAAAAATCGAATTGACTGTGTTTGGACTTTTATTAGAAGTCCAGTTGCCAAGTTGTATGGTTTCACTTTATCATAGCTTGTGAAGATATTCAGATGAGGATTTCTTCCTCCAGTGATGGGCTTTGACTTTTCTGGTTAGCCAAGGTTCAAATGATGACAAGATAACCTCTTTGCCCAGTAATTCTCAAACCAGCTTCTCTCAGAATCACGGGAGGGCCTGTGAAAACAGATTGCTCAGATTCAGCCCCGCCCAAGCTTCTAATCCAGTAGGTCTGGGTGGAACCCAAAATTTTAGCAAGTTTTCAGCTGATGCTGATGCTACTGGTCTGGTAACCACACTTTGACACACAGTGTTTTAGACTATTGACACTGGAACCAGAGTCTTACCCATCCATAACTAAGTTTAACTCCCAGTCAAAATATCATTTCCAGCCTATGTCAGGAAGCAAGAATTGAAGGGGTGTGGAAGAACAGATGGCAGCCCACCCTCTTTTGATTTATATTTGCTTTAAAATGCTTGACATATTTTTTCTCTGCTAATTTCCATCTTTTATTCATACCAGTCATTCACCGATTGCTGCGGGCCTTTTGTACTTTTCCAAAGCAGGAGGAGCATAATTAATACTTGGCACACTCATCCCATCTTATTGCTCATGTTTTATTGATACTAATCAATACGGACAATAGGTCTGCAGACATGCCTTTCTGAGGGATGATGAAAGCTTTCAACCCACCTATATGCATGGCGTGCCTGTGCGATGACTTGCGCAATCTATTGCTTCACTCTTCATCTTTGGTTGAAATCGGGTTAGTGTTAGATAGAGCTTATTGATTAGGTAAATTGTGTTTATGAGGTGCATCTAATCATGATCAAATTGACTATATCTGCATTTTTAATAGAAGCCCAGTTGCCATGTTGTATATACTCACTTGATTTGCAATGAGAAGGGAGACTTCCTATTGTTTGTAAATGTTCTTTCGAGAGTGCAAGTGGAAGTATAGTGAGAACAAATTACTACTCTGGGATATCACTTGGGAACTGCATAGGAAATTTTAGTCGCCATACCTCAAAGTAGGCTTTGTTAACCAGAGCTTCTCTCCTGGGACTCGTCCACTGCCCTAAGAAACTCCTGGCATTCACAGAAATGTGGTTCTCAAAGAAGGGCTATTAGGTCATGCCAGATCAATGGGGAGTAAGTCTTATTTTGACCATGGAGACTAAGGAAGATATATAAATAAGCCTGTTAAAAATAAAGCCAAATCAACCCTGAAATGTTTCTCTAAAAGACTGCCATCAAATCAAGTACAGTTGAGCATTAGACCTTGAAAGAAGCTCTCTGATGCACCATAAACATATCCCAAATAAAAACTCAAGAACGCTGCAAATACTCCATCAGTGATTGGACCTGACAACTTGGGAACTTGCTTCAGAAACTAAGACACTTCTAAGATGGCTAGATTTTGCCTGTAGTGAGATCCCTTCTTGACTGAATAGGGGGCCAAATGTGGCCATCCAGCTCATAAGTTATAGCATTCATTTAGTGGGACCCAACTCACCCAACAAGTGTGCTCTTAATCAGATACTTCCTGCAAATCAGTCAGCAGTTTTAAAGCATCATTACTCTGTTTAACTCAATTCAACAAATGCTTATTGAAAATAGGTCTTCTGCCAATCGCTGTGCTAGACTTCAGCAATACAGTGATTTGAATCTGTTGTGCTCAGTCCCTGCTCTCAGGAGGCTCAGTATAGTGCAGCGTTTATGATCTAGTAAATGATTCCAGGTGTAAATTCTGGCAATAATTGGATAACTTCAAATGTGGAGCAAATTAAGATATATATTTTTACTGAAATCTGCTGTGAAAGACCAGGGCAAACAATATGAACTCAGACTTACAAACAATATGAACTCAGGCCTGAACTCAGACTTACTGCCCAGAACATGTAGAATGTAGCATTCACAGAGACCCAGACACAGCTGGGTGAATAATGCTACGTAAGACAGAGTATGGACTTACATCAATGAACTAACTCAATTATGTTGCGTATAATTCAGCCTTCCTGAGGATTTGGATCTGTGGGAGGACTCCTCCCCTATAAATTTATTTCATCCCTATCAGCAGGAGAAAAATGATCATCTTTTCTCCTAAAAGCCCCTTCCCATTTTCCAGAGCATTTTTTCATCACATCCAGTATTACAAAATCTTAGGTTGCTGAATTGGTCCACGAAGAATAAATTGAATAAGAGGAGTTGGTGGAGAGAGATATATAAAAACAGGGGAGTCTTTCAGCCTCAAGGCATGAAACATATGATTGTTGTAAGAGCTTGGGCTTTAGAGCCAGGAGGCCTGAGTTTGAATCCAGGTCCCACCTCTCAAAGACCACAGGGCCATGGAAAATCACTTTTCTCTGTAAGGCTACTTTCTTTTGTATAATATGGGAATCACAATAGCAAATGCCCAGTGAAGGTTCATTGCGAGGACCAAATGAAGTGATGAAGGTTCACAGAGTGATGGATGTGGAAGTGCTTGGAAAGCTGTGGAGCACAACGGCCATGGGAGTCCATCCCAGGGGTGTAGATAGCTCAGGGCAGATGCTGACAGCACAGAGCCATGGGTGAAGGTCTCTGCCTGTTCTAGTTTGCTAGCTGCCAGAATGCAACATGCCAGAAACAGAATGCCTTTTAAAAGGGAATATATTAGGTTGCAGATTTACAGGTCCAAGACCATGAAAATGTCCCAAATAAAGCAAGTCTATAAAAATGTCAAAATTAAGGCACCAACAAGAGGTTACCTTCATTCAAGAAAGAAGGATAAAGTTCAGGGTTTCTCTTTCAACTGGAAAGGCACATGGTGAACATGGTGCCATCTGCTAGATTTCTCTCCAGGCTTCTTGTTTAATGATGCTCCCCAGGGGTGTTTTCCTTCTTCACCTCCAAAGCTCTCTGACTGTGTGGGCTCTTGTGTTTCTCGTGGCTCTCAAGCTTTCTCCAAAATGTTTCCTCTTTTAAAAGATTCCAGTAAATTAATCAAGGCCTACCTGCGATGGGTGGAGTCACATCTTCCTCTAATCAAATGTTAATACCCACAATTGGGCAAGTCACATCTCTGTGGAGATAATCTAATCAAGTTTCTGGTCTACAGTGCTGAATAGGGATTAAAAGAAATGGCTGCCACCACGAGATGGATCAGGATTAAAACATGGCTTTTCTAGGGTACATAATCCTTTCAAACTGGCACATTGCCCTGAGCAGTCACTCAGTCTGCTGGGGTGAGAATTCAATCAAAGGTGCAGCTAAGAGACTGTGGATGATGTCGTCATTCAGGTGAACCCAGACCACAGGGGCCCGAGGAACTGTTATTGTCATTGCCCCAGTATCCTTACTTGCAGTGCTGTTTGCCCTAAGCCAAGGGTAGAAACTAGAATTGCCACCATGGCTCCACTGGAGTCAGAGAAGCTTAAGAGAAGCTCAGCTCTGATCTAGAGAGATGCACTAACAATGGACAAAGGGTCTTAACCAAGACCGAGTTTGAATTAAAGCATCCAGGCAGAAGCATCCTGAACCAAAACCATGTTTTGCATTTGATCAATACTCCATCAAAGTAGTTTTCGTAGCTTAGAGCTGGGGACTCTAGAAGGTTATTTTGTGAGGCCAAAATAAAGAAACTCTAGAAAGAGCCATAAAGGGCCTGAATATGCACCTTTACAGCGGCTAAGCCAAGGGCACTGGTCTGTGTCCCATATGGGAAAGTACCCTTCTGCCGAGCAGTGGCTGTCATGCTTCATGTGTAAGTCTAAGCTCTTAACAACACAAAGGCTAGCCCACCATCACCGAACATGGTGCATGCCAAAACCATGGATGCTGGACCACCAAGAAGAACACCATGAAGGCTGGACCACCACCACTTATCCTAACTGGGGAGTTCCGCTGAGTTCGTGAGGCAGCCTGGAACTCTAAGCTTCCCCCCAAAGCATGACATGGAGTTCCCAGAGGCAAGGGGGCAGTGGGAACCATGCTCCAATCTGGGATCAAGAGGAAGTGAGCCACAATCTCCTCACCTACCCCCTGCCATCTTGAGCTGGAGCGGGGAAGACTCTCATCAGACAGGAGCTCTGTCAGCTCTTAGCTCTTTGGGTCTACAGTGGGTAGGTGTCCAGAAAGGGCTTTTTATCAGAATTTTTGCAGTCACGTACACAATTTAAAATGACTGTGCAACTCTGATTTTCAGAAATGTAGCCATGACAACTCAATTTTATTTCTCAACCCCCATTTGTATTGATGGTGAAAAATTTCATCTTGTTACTTTGAGGTATGCTGGTTACTTCTGGTTTACAAATTGTGCTCTTTGGGACAGATATTTCTCAAATATTTAGACAGGTTCTCTTTCTTTCCCCTCTTCTCATCTTCTTCCCAAGGGGGCTCATTCTGACATTGGGCAAAGGTGTCTAGCCTAACCAGGCCATCATCAATGTCTTTGGCTTTTGCCATGATGTTGCTGACCCCTGGCTCTGGGCGCAATGGGCTGGCATCCTCCAGCGGTCATCATCTTCCAGCCCACCCTGCCCCCTCGCAGCCTGCTGCATATCCCTTTGGGGGCTTGGGGTTCTCTGCTGCTTTCTCCCATGCCATGCTAGACTTACATCTTGCATGAATGATCCACCCAGCTCCACGTTGTCCCAATGCCAGGCTGAATGTGGGTTTCTTATAGAAATTCATCATCTCTCTGCCTTATGTTCCAGAGAGGAAACCCTTATAGCCTGAAATTTCTCTAAACATGATGGGTTTCTCTTTCATTCTCCCTCCATTCCTCCACCACCCCTCCATCTATTTTTTTAAATAAACTTTTTACTCTGAAATAATTTCAAATTTACAGAACTATTGCAAAATAATGTAAACCCCATACAGAGAACTCCAACATACCCCTCACCCAGATACTTGGATCCATCAACTGTTCACATTTTGCTACATTTGCCATATCATTCTTTCTATCCATCCATCCATCCATCCATCCATCCGTCTATTCATCAACCTATTTTCTGAACATTTAAGAGGAAGTAGGATACATCCTTCTCTTTAAACACTTAATACTTTCATGTACATTTCCTAAGAGTAAGCATATTCCTTTATGTAACCACCTTAAGTTCAGTTATCAAGTTCAAGAACTTTAACTTTGATATAAAGCTTAAAGTCTATACTCCAGGGTTTTCATATGTCCCAATAATGTCCTTTCAGACTTTTGTTCCTCCATGATTAGATCCAGTGCAAGATCATGTACTGCATTTAGATACTATTGTCTCTTTAGTCTTCTTCTCTTTTTGTAAATTGTGGAAACATATGTGTGTATATACATGAAATTTCCCATATCATCTACTTCCTCTGTAGCATTCAGTGGGATTAATCACATTCATAGCACTGTGCCACCATCACCACCATCTATTACCAGAATTTTTCCATCCTCCCCAAACAGAAAACCTGCACCCATTCTGCATTAACTCCCCATGCCCCCTCTTCCCATCCTGCCCCTGGTAACCTATACTCTACTTTCTGCTCCACGAGTTTGGATATTCTAGCTATTTCATATACATGGGATCACATAATACCTGTCCCCTGAGTCTTTAACTTTCATGCTGTCACATGAATCAGAACTTCATTTCTTTTTAAAGCTGTGTAGTATTCCAGTGTATGGATATACCACATTTTGTTTATCCATTCATCTGCTTGTGCATGCTTGTGTTGCCTCTATCTTTTCGCTGTTGTGAATAATGCTGCTATGAACATCTGTATGGAAATTTCCCTGCATCCATTTTCAACCCTTGGAGGAAGAAAGGTAGAAAGTTTGTTCAGTCACCCCTCAGTGTCTGTAAACGTGGTCTCGTCTCTGATTCATCTCTTGCTTCTCACAAGTCATCCTTCTATTCTTCTGGGCAGGGAGGCCGTTCTCATAGGGTCACATATTTTCTCTACTTTTAGGATTTTGCATAAGCTCACGACCAGTCTTCCTACTTGCTTCTTGCCACTCAAGGCTTGGCTTTTAGAATTTTGAGAATACCCCATGCCTTCTCTCACTCAAGCCTGATCTTGCAAATGAACCTTGACTTTCTGGCTTTGCTTCTGTTCTGCAACGAAGAAAAAAAATCTATTCAGAATTCAATGGACTTCTTTGGGCCAGTCCATCTAGAAAGCTCTCAGAGCTGCCAGAAATGTGAGGGAAATGGATTGTGGGCACAGAAGAGTCACATGGCTTAATTTCAGAATATTACCCAACAGCATCTGTGACACCCCAGCTCCTATCACCCATAGGGGAGGAGGTGTTATAACAGAAGTCCCCGGGAGCCAGGGCCCAATGAGATGGGGGGCCTCTCTCACCAGCCCCACCACCTCTTTGGTGGTCTCTCTGCTCTTCTCACCCCTCCTCTTTCTTCATTTGAGGGGTTTCTGACCCCTCCTAGCTGTGGCTTGCAGACAATATTCACAGTCATCAGATTCCCTCTCTTAGCGTCCTTTCCTCCCACCTTAGCATGTTGCACTTCCCAACCCCGAGAAGAAGGGTCTTGTTGACAACTGTCCTTGCCATAGTCTATTCTCAGCACTGGCCCAGGGAGCGAGGTGTCTCAAGAAAGAGCAAGACTAAAGCAAGTGTGCAAGGTGGCTCCACCTCCCCACTGCTGGAGACAGGTGTAACTGTAGGAGTCCAGGAGCCCAGGGTCAAGGACCATTCAAGAGCCAGGTCTTAGTGGTCTTACTCTCAAGGAGGAGGGAAGAGAGGAACTCACCCCAGTTCTCTGGCCAGTGGCTCCTGATCATGCAGCTGAACCATCACCTCCTCCATGAAGCCCTCCCTGCCTACTCCCATCCTCACTATCAATCAAGAAACCTTTTCATGCCTGCCCTTGCATCCTGTGCCAAACTCTGTTGGGAAGCTGGGCTGCTCCTTGTTGTCCCCCAACCTGTGATTCCAAGTGTCTTCCCCTGTCTATGTATCGGCTACCCCCAGTGCCAGAACTGACATGGGCAGGTACTTGGCAGGGGATGTCAGACAGATAGGTGGCTGGCTCCTGAACTGGCAATGACCTCAGCACTCTCTGTGTGACCCAGTGGCTTGGGCGGCACTTTGGGGTCAGGAGGGGCCGCCCCCCAGTGCCAGTGTCTGACATGTGCATTGTACTTGGTTTCCTTTTCAGCATCAGCGATCCCTTCATTTTCAATATGTGCAGCAAGGACAGGTCCTCAGACCATTATTCATGCCAGCGACACAGCTACGGCGACATCAGGGACATCTACCCGGCACGCTTCCTCCTGCAGGTGAGTCCAGGGGAACCATGCGTGAGGGGCGGGCAGAGGAGGCCTGCGGGCCAGGTGTGGTGAGACCCCATAATTCACCTGGGAGCTCACCTCATTACCCCTGCATGCTGGTGCCAGCCCCGTGCCTTCCCTGAGCAGCCTCCATCCTGGTCGCCTGCGGTCCACTCCACCTCGGGATTCTGACTCCTGCTGGACTCTGTTGAGCGGGTGCCATTTGGCTGCTGGGTTCCTGCACTGACCATGCCATTTAGGGTCCAGCCTCTTTGCGGGGCTTCCCTTTGGCTCTTCACGGAGCTGCCTTGGGGATGGAGGAATCCGGGAAAGGTGGCTTGGAGGGTTGAGTGATTGTCCGCCCTGTTCTGGAAGGGTCCAAGCCACCCTGCCAGCCCAGCTCAAGCTCTGACCCTGTGGCCAGGCCTCCACCTTCCTTTCCCCACCCTTCTTCCCCACCTCCAAGCTCGGGAGTACCTCTTAGGCCAAGTGACTTAGGAGTCTCTTATCCTCACCATCAGTCTCACCTACAGCCTTCAAGGGCTTACCCAAGAAGGAAGCAAAAAGTTCCTTTCAGGTAGTCCCAATTTAGTGTATTGTAGCTGCTTCACTTGTAAGTCACTTGGTTTAGAAACACCATCTCAGTGGCAAGGGGAGGAGGGAGAACTCACGGGCAACCCACTGGCCACTTTACTTTCATCACTCCAACCTCAGCACCAGCAAAGCCCCACCATCTCCACCCCTTGTGGCCTCCAAGGTGGCTGGCAGAGAGGAAGGAGGTGACAAGGGACGCTGGTTGGGGTGGGGGTAGAGGTAGGGGAAGAGGCAGGCTCAGTTCCATTCTCTCCAGGGTCTCTGTTTCTGCAAAGGCCATCAAGGGAATGCTTGGCCCTCAGGGTGCTGGTACATATGGGGGCCTTTCATTGATAAATGTAACTTAGTGTGTCTGCAGCACTCTCCCTCCTCCTGTGATCCTCATACAGGCCTTACTTTCTCTAAAACTGAAACTCAGGGATACCTTTAGGGGAACCAGTTCCAGAAAGACCAGCTGCCTTTCAGACACAATCCAGTGAGCTGCTTCTTGTCTTGCCAGCTGATGTAGCCTCTGCCTCCCTAACCGTTTTTTGTCCATTAAAGGACTGGATCTCACTTTGTCCACCTGATGTGCTTCCTTGCAAGGAGACTGAGCTAGGACAGAAAGGGTGGGGGAAACAGCCCCCAGACCTGGGATCTCTGCACAGCTTGAACTGTTATGGACTTGGGATGCTAGCTACTGGGGGCTTTGTCACGGCCCACAACTTTGGCACTTTGGGCTTTGTTTTCTTCATCAGTCAATAGGAAACCATCACTTCTTTTTGATATGTAGATAGAGATATGGACAGATATATATGTATATATATTACTTAGCATGTTTTTTTGGCATATAGTAAGTACCCAAAAATTATCTTTATGATTATATGTCTACCTTACAAGTTATATAGGATATAAATAGGTGTCAGTAAGTGAGTTTCTTTTCCCTAGTAGATGGGAATTGCTTGCAGATGGCTGGTTAGCCCGACCCTGGTGGAAGCCAGAAATGGAAGGCTGTGTGCACAGCCCGGTGGGGGATGGCTGGGGGGCTCTGTAAGCATGGCCACTGTTTATACGGTCCTGGACTCCCCCAACAGAAAGGAGCGAGCCAAGGCATTTCAGTTTAGTCGGGGCAAGCTGTATTCGCCACAGATTATTCATTCACCATCTGTTTTGCACATTGCTTATATTTCTTGTTTGTAGAAAACAAATAATCCGGGGCTCTGAGATACACCCACAGAGGAGAGGGGTTGGTAAACCATTGCAGAGATCTTCCCTCGGCTCAAGAACAAAACTCCATTTCAGCCAGGGAGAAGCAGGACATGACGTGGTTATTGGGTGCAGTGGCCACGTTTGTTTTCATTGAAATGCTGTTGGTGACCTGCCCAACAGTCTGGAAACAGAGACACCTGAGGCCCACCCTTTCCCCATCTTTCCCTCCATGACCAGGCCCCACGCCTCCCTGGCCCTCCTTCCACCCTTGGAGTTCTGTTCCTATCTCTTCCCTGAACCTATGCCATATGTGGGTTCGCTCTGTCTCCTTATTCTAGGTGTTGCATTTACAGAACTTGGAAACAGAAGGAAGGAGAGATGAAGGAAAGAGAAAAAAAAAGGAAATCACATCATCTTTTATTTAGGTCTTAACAAAATAGTCCAAGCAAGTATAAGCCACATCAGAATGGCAAAACGTGCTTGCCTTTAAGTCTGCAAGTATGCATGGGTGCTGCCCACTTTGGGAATTGTACCCACCCAAGTAGCTCAACTTGTAATTCTGGGGATTTCCCTCTTGACTCAGGAGCCTGAACCCCAAGCAGGAAGTGAAGGTGCCTGAAAGTACCACTGAGCGTTTTATCTCTTGGTCTGCTCCCCAACCCTTGTCCTGGGAGTGGTGCATTAGCTTCCTGTGGGAGCCAAGGAAACTCTGAGCAGTCAGCTGTCTTTCATTCTGCGGCCTGCCTCCTGCCCTCCCCCTCCCCCTGTGGAGACTGCTGTCCATCCATGCAGCAGGGCTGTCTGACACACAAACCCAAATGGTCCATTCCCAGTGGCTCTGACCTATGGGAGCGTCTCTAATCGTGGAAACAAGAGTGTTCCCTCAGGGAGACGCCAAGAGAAGTAAAAGGAGTTTCTCTTTCTAGGACATTGCCCTGGAGATCTTTTTCCAAAATGGCTACTCCAAGTTTCTTGTCTTCCACAATGGTGATCGGTGTAAGGTCTTCAAAAGGTAAGAGGAAATTTGCCTTCTTTGAGAGAACCTCGCCATGACCCATGAGCAGAGGAACAGAAACTTCTCAGCTCTGTTCTCAGGAGAAATATTCTCAACCTGCAGTGAGCAGGGTTTAGATTAGGCACCAGGGAGAATTTCCTGACCCTGAGAAATGGTGTATCATGCAACAAAGTGTAGAGAAGATATATGGAAACTCCTTCCCTAAATCCTGGGAAACAGATTTCATTTTCATTGAACGGTGGTTTAGGACAGTAATGACTGAAGGGAGAAAAACTTGTGCGTATGTAACATATTTAATAAACTGGCCATTTAATTGACCTTCCAGAATTTTCTGGCTTTATTTCCTTATTTCCAAGTAATTGTTTTTGGCTAAATCTTTCTTTTGGGTCCCAGGTGCCTAGTTTTGTTGTTCCAATAGCACATTTCGTTGGAAAGAATCCCAAACAACTGAATTTCCCAATTCTGCATTTTTTTCTTAAAGAGAGAAGCCTGCATTTTAGGGGAACTTCTCTTGTTCCAAATAGATGGATATATGTAAGAAATGTAAGCCAGTGTCTAAGTTTGTAATACATTTGTTATTTATTATTAGTATTATCATTAAAGTTATAGCTAGACAGATTTGTGGTAAAACATCTAGAAAAGGCAGAAAGGAAGACAGTTTCCTACTCATAAACAGACCACACAGAAAGTTGGATTAGCAAAGAATTGGGGTAGTTACATACTGCTCCACTTTGATGGGAAGTTCTAAGGTGATTTTTGGCACCGCTGGCCAGGGAAATTCTGTCTTATGGGATTGGTATTCAGAGAGTTTGGCCTTGCCTCCACCATGGCCCTGCACAGTAAGTGGCAGCAGGACCACCTGATATAGCCAAAAGGCAGAGGCAGAATGGAGAGAAATAACTCCCCAGAGTGGCTGTGGGTGTCAGCTCTTGGTAGGTCTCCTTTGATTCAGGGAGCCTTCCAATTACTTTCTTCAAAGGGCATATTTTACTGCCTCCCCAATGGTCCAGTTCAGACCAAACTTAATATGTAGCTATGCAATGTTTGTACTTTAGATCCATTTTTCCCTGGTGATTTATGTGTATTAAACAAAGTCTTTCGAATCAGTATAGAAGTCCTATAAATCTCTAGCTCAAGTAGGGAGTGTTGTCTGACATAAACTTCCTAGCCTCATCATATCCTACTCAAGGAGCATTCAGTGAAGAGGCATTTCAGAACGATACACTGGATGCTGAAATCACCAATTGAAATGTCAAGTGGTTGGCACAGAGGAGGTACCTGGAAGATGTGTGCCTAGTAATTTTTGTTCTGTTGTCATCATTTGAATGCTGAGAGGTGCCTCAAAGGCAAGGCTGGTGTCCATGACCTGGAGACATGATGGTATGGAGGGACAAGTGTGGACTCTGATGATAAATTATCCTTTCACTTTTTCTTTAGCTTCCATTCTTTCCAGCCCAGCTTGAAGGGAAAAGGCATCACAGAGGACTCCATCACTATAAGGTAACAAGGCAGGGCTGGGTGCTGGTGCTGGCCTTGCTTTGATTTTCTTCATTCACCTGAACCTATTTTAAAGAATTCATGCAAAGAGCACACTATGCTTCCCTCTTTAATTTTCTGCTTCCTGTCCCCATACATCCTTCATCTTACTCTTGAAACCTTTTTTTTTTTTCCACCAATTTAACCTCTAAGAACATACAAAGTCTCAGGTGCTCTATGCTTTCTTAGACAAAAATGGCAACATGTGACCCCCTCTCTGCCTGTGGTGGTTGGGGGCAGGTCACCATTAGAGGTGGTACCATGCCTCGGGGTCAGACCCTCAGGTGGAGATACGTGAACAATCCCAGATAGGTCCTCTGTGCACCAAAAATCGTGAATGCTCACAAGCTAGACTAATATATATGGTATGTGAATCAGATGTTAATTTATGAATCTGTGATAAGGAAGTAGTTTTCCTAATGAATGGAAAGCTTACAGCCTGTACCCAGAGCTACCCTCTAGTTCTTTCGAGGGCCAGTTCATGATCTGTGGGTGCTTTTACTTAGGATAGGAATGAGAATACCAGAAAAAGAAGGTAGCTGTTTGCTTTCTCCAGAAATGTGTGGGGACATGTGGGTGGGGAGGAAATGTGTCTCCAGGGATGCTATTCAAATTATCTATAAAGTATGGAATGGGTACCACTAATTCATTCAAAATTATTTATTAATAGCTTATTATGTGCTTATTACATTTGGTGTTTATACTGCTTGACAGAGCAATAAACAGAAAAGCGAAACAATCACTTGTTTTTCTGCCTTATTGAGTTTACATTCTTATGAGGGATACAGAATGCAAACAATTTAAATGAGTAAAGGATATATATATTAGTTAATGGTAAGCATTAAGAAGAAAAAAGACAAACTAGATAAAGGTGGGAATTGATATCTTAGATAGGTCAAAACACTTGTTAATACTGCTGGAATGCAATATCCCAGAAGTGGGATGGCTTTTATAAAGGGTAAGTTGCAAGTTTACAGTCCGAAGTCCTTAAAAATGTCCAAATTAAGGCATCCAGAGAAAGATACCTTGACTCAAGTAAGGCCGAAGTGTCCAGAACCCCTCTAGGAAGGCATGTGCCTGGTATCTGCTGGGTCTGGCTTCTGGTTTTGAGTAGCTTCCCTAGGGACATTTGCTTTCTGCATCTCCAAAAAGTCTAGGTCGCCTGTTGGCTCTGAGCCTCCTTCAAAATGTTTCCCCTTTTAAAGGATCCTGATTAATTAATAAAGACCCACCTCAGTGGGTAGTATCACATCTCTATGTAATCAAAAGACCGCATCCACAATTGAGTGGATTATATTTCCAGGAGAATAATCCAATCAAAGGGTCCCAAACTAAGCGGTGTTGAATGAGGATTAAGAGAACATGGCTTTTCTAGGGTACATGACATTTTCAAACTGGCACAGGGCAGTGAGGGAAACCCTCATCAAGAAAGTTATTTTTGAATTTATATTTAAACAAAGCAAGGAAGCAAGCCATGCAGAAAACAGAAAAGAGCATTTCCTGCTGTGGGGAGAACAAGTGAAAAGGCCTTGAGGAGTCACATGGTTGGCATTGCTGAGGCCAGCCTAGTTGGGATAGAGAGAGTTAGTGGAATGTGAGGTGAGAGAGGCAGCAGGAGCTGCTCATGTCAGACTTGGGGGAGGAGGGCGGTTCATGGTGATGGCTTTGGCCGGTGCTATAAATGATCACGAAGCATTGGAGGGTTTTGAGAAGAGGAATAATGTGCCCTGACTTATTTTTCAAGAATCGTTCTGCTTTCCTGTCAAGAATTGACCCTGTTGGGCCCAGTGTAGAAGCCAGGAACATAGTTGACCACTCTCTCCTTTTAAATACTCTCCCTGGTGGACAAATGAGATAAGAAGGGAGCCGAAGGGTCAGATGTTTGGAAATTCCTCCTCCCCCATCCCTTGGGAAGACCCCAGGCACCAATCTCTGAACCAGTCTGCACCTGTGAAACAACCAGGCATTGTGCTAATTTTATTTTCTTTGTTCTATTTTAACCACCATAGCTGTTGGAGCAGGATTTCCAGGCCTGGCACAGGCCCAGAACAGCTCCAACCATGGAGACCCTTGTGAAATATAAAATAGGAAAGCTTATGGGATCAATTGGGAATGGTGCATGGTGTTCCAAAGAAATGCTTATGTAAGCGCATGGAAGGAGAGCCTTGGCAAAATGGAAAACCACTCAAGCACTGGTTCTAGGTTGGCGCAGCCAAGCTGCTTGGGGTTGTGGGTGAGATGGCTTTGAGCTCAAGCTGACCTGGTCACATGGTGAGGGCTCAATAAATTGTAATTCCTTTGCCTAATTTTAGAATCACCTACAGTATCCCTTAAGCATGTTCATGGAACAATCAATCAGAAGAGGTGGCCATCCATTCTCTCAGATCTTCCGCCTTTCTACTCTCCAGCCCTCATCACTAGCCACAGGAACCCCAGGGTGGGGTAACTGTGGTGCTCTCCACCTTTAGGACGTCTTGGCCGTCCACTGTCATATGCCTGGAACGAATCTGACTGTTTCCATGGGGATTATCAAGGGCAATGCCTAATCTGTAGAATGAGTCTTGAAAGATGCTTCATTGCTGGTTGCACACCTCTAGTGATCACTAATGTCTCCCCTCTGATGATGTGTGTTCAGTTTTGCGGGTTTTCGCCTGGACCAAGTTGATCCATGCAATAGATTTTGTTATCTTCACCCCTTCAGCCCTCGATGACTGATTTGGCCCCTCTAGATACCCTCCACTCTTCCCTGGAACCTAGAGCATTTGGGTACCAGAATTTTGCCTAAAGTTCCAGTGGTCCTGATTGCCTCTATAACTATCTTCCAAGGAGGCTCTGTGAGCCTGGATCTCAAGTGGAAAATATTTGCAAAGCCTGGGTGAACCTGTGGGTCTCCCATGCTACAGGACTGGACACTTAGACGCATTCCTTGGGTGACAGGACTCTGCAAGCTTCTAGGGGCTTCTAACCCAAAGCTAACTAGTGCTGCTAGACAAGGGTCTGATAGCCGGGAGGGGGCCAGTTGGAGGAATAGAAGCAGCACCTGGATCTACAGAGAACTGGGAGCTAATTGAGAATGGATGTGTGAATAAACGTATACTTATCCTTATGTTTTTTGTACCCTTACAAAAAGGGTTGAAGTCTGCTTCACAATTAAGTATAGTGCACAACAATCGTTTAAAAATCACCCAAGACCCTTTTAACGGAGTGAAAAAAAGTAGAAGTTATCAGGTACCTGGAGTGATCTAGTTTCTCTAATTGTCACAAATCTCAGAAAAACAAAACAATTGTATTGGGTTTCATTGTTTTCCTGACAGATAACAGGAAACAGGTTTTTCTGAAATTTGTTTCTGGCACATAACTTCTCTTGACACTGAATATAAAATCTGCCCTTATCTAAAGGATAATGGGTGGCAAGGAAAGTGATTCCATTTTTATGAGAAGTGCAAAAGAGTACTGCAGAATATAATTTCTATATTGGTTTTCTGCAAAAGTGGGGCCTAATAATTGGACTTATTTCTATATAGCCATTTCTTTGGAACAGTAATATGATCTGACTCAGCTACATAGCTTTCCAGTGATCTCGGTTCTTATTGAGCCCAGAGTTTAGAAAACTCAGAGAAATCCAAGGCTGGGATGTTTATTGGCTCTTCCTCTCTCAGCTCTCTGGGGTGCACACTGCATTACTTTGAAATGAGCTTGAAGACATCCTTCCAGGGTCTCATTCTCTGACAAGGTCTGAAATGCCGATCTGTCTTGTTGTTGAGTCAAAAGTTTCGCAGGGCTGAACGACGCCCATCAGAACGAGGCAATACAGGTATTCTGGGCCTGATTGGAACATTATGTTTGTTTTGTTTTGTATGCTATAGATGAGGGTCACATTTCATTTTTTTTCCATTTGAAGACCCCCTTACTGCAGCATCTTTTGTTCAATATTTGTTTGTTTGCTTGTGTGGGAAGTGCACGGGCCAGGAATTGAACCCGGGTCTCCCACATGGCAGGTGAGAGTTCTACCACTGAACTACCCTTGCACCTCCAACAGATGTCTGTAATTCCTGAAATCGTCACTCAGTTGCAGACCCTATTTCAATACAGCATTTACAATGAAAGTCACCTTTTGGCACAAAGTTTTACAGTCAAGAATTGTCAAGAGTTCATTATTTCTTTTATAGTTTGTTTTGAAAATTAACAGAAGAAGAATTTTAAAAATCAACCGTTAGATGCTATGAAATCCCCATAAGAAGATGATCTGCCACAGTCATCAGTCCCACCCCTTGAGGCACCACTATTGACAGCATGCGGCTAAAATTCAAGGAACTACTTTTGTTCCTTCCGTCCCTCTCCCCAGAGACCAACACTGCAGACCTAATGTAATGAACCTAATTACTTTGATACGTTGAACTTGAACTCCATAACCAAATGCAGGGAAGCCTGGTCCTTCTGGCTTCCTGGTAAAGCACAGCCTCGGGAGGGCAATTGTAGGGACAGTTCAGCTCAAACAGATGCTCAGCTCTAGAACTGGATGGCTGGGACTGGAAGTTACGGCAGCCTGGGGGGTCATGACTACCAACGCCACAGCATTTTCAAGCTTTTCACACCATTGGCTCAAAGTCCAGACCTTGGCTGCTGGCCCCATCCCTGGGCTACTCTTTTTCTCTCTTGCCCTACTTGACACACATCTACTTCAGCTTTAGCCTCAGCCGTGACATCAGAGCCTAACTCGAGCCCATTCTCCTTCCAACTCAATCCACTCACATGGCCTCCATGGCTCCCACTGCCCCAAACCACCATAGGGTGAAGTATAGAGCCCAAATCTACCTTATGCCTTCTCTCATTTATAATACAGTTGAGTTCAAGTTTTCTTCCACATACATAAAGAACCTCATGAACTATCTCCCAAAGTCCTTTTCCCACACAGATGACCCAAAGCAACGAAAGGAAGTGAATTTGAAAAGCAAGGCAGTGACACAGGCTGGTGAGCCCCAGAGAGCCCAGCTTCCAGGACGTTCTGCTCGCCACTGTCTTCTCCCTAATTCAGGTTGACTTTTCATCTTCAGAGTCGTTCATTACTGCTAGCTGATCAGTCTTGAGGTTTTTGCCATAAACTACTGTAGGGTGATGTTTGAGTGTAACCTGGGGAATGGAGACACAAGAAGCTGAGGCCAAACACAAGCAAATGCAGAGGTCACAAGATGTCAGCTACATCATGCCCAGCTTTCAGCAAGGGCTGAAGATTAGGTTAGCATGCACAGGATTTTTGTCCTGTTCAAGGACAGAGAAACCCCGTGGTTTTCCTACAAAGTGTTTTTAGCCTTAATGTAATTTCCACTAGGTTAAGGTGACTGTAGTATTTTAGAACAAAGCAACTTCAACATCAAACCTTTTCCTTTACAGGAAAAGAAATAAGATGCAGCACATGATCCCTAAGTAGACTCTTCCTACAGGCTCAGCTTCATCCCACAGCCCGGGTTTCCTTAACAGAAAGACAGCTAATTTAAATTTAACTGTGGCAAATCAGAGCCCACTTCCCATTTATTTTTCAGTCCCAGTGAAGCTCAATGACTTAAGTTCATGGCTGTAAGAATGAAAGCACTTTTTGTGCTTAGGTCAAGGATGGCAAATAAATTTCATCTTGCATACCAGTCCGTCAATTGCTAGTTGATCCTGGAAAAAGATATCGAGAATGAGGCCAGGTCCCATGGAGATGTGTGCTGAAGAGGGGTGTGGAGGGGCCACTCAATGATCCAGACCAAGGAACCTTCCTAGGTTTGCAGGAGGGTTGACCAGAAGCTTTTCTTAGCTCCTATTCTTTGCCTATCCTTTGAATGACCAAGATAGGCATGGTCTCCAAGGGGAGGAGTTGAAATGGGCACTATCCAAATAGCTACTACTCTGCCTCATGATTACCTGCCTTTGCATGTAATCAGTTCCTCTTCGTTCAGAAATAAAGTAGTTACAATAGCAGGATGGTATCCTAATGGGCATGTTCCCAGCTCAACATACTAGAGATGGTAAATACAGAGAAGGCTTTACATTACATCTTACATGTCGTGACAACATTGTTCCATTCATCTCTAGAAAACCTTCCAATAAACCCTCCTGGAGATTAAATGAAGAGAAAAATGTAAAGGCTACTACTTGAGGCTGACAAGGGTGCAGTGAAACTGGTTCTCCAATATATTAACGATAGATATATAAATTTGTGTAAACCTTTTACTTCTATTTAGTGGCATGGATTAAAGACCATTAAAAAAAATAACCTTTCACACAATATTTCTAGTAATGGAGCTATACTAAGGAAATAATCCAAAATATTGTGAAACATTTTACTCGCATGGGCTTTCATCACAAAATTATGTCTATTACTGAAAAATTGGAAACAACTTAAATGCCAAACAATCACTTACAGTTAAATGTATCTATAAGAAAAACTATACCATGTAATGACATGGGTTTAAAAGCCGGATAGAAACGACATCACTGATAAAATTTAAACTATAAAAATATGCATAGAAGAATAACTAGTCTGGAAATGGATACTTGAAACTGCTACATTTGGAACCATATTATGGTTTTGTTACTTTTATAATGGAAAACATTTACCAAAGAGGGAAAAATCTAAAATGGGGAATTGAATCTATATCTTCAGAGGTTTTAGAAATATACTAGGGTTTTCACTGCTAAGTGTTACAAAGGAAAATAAGCAGTGTGGAGTGAAGAAATGCAGCCTGCAGTCTGCCATGGTTTACAGTGTGGGAAAAAAAGATCTAATTCCGCTGAACTGATGCATGAATGCTTCTCCGTAATTTTCCACTGACCACTAGAAAACTTGCCACCAATACAGGAAATTCCATGATATTAAAATAGAAAACTCTTCCTAAAGTCATCTTCCCTGGTCCTTTCCTTCTAGGCAGTGTAGAAGGATCAGGGATCAGTGCAGAGTGAGTCCTGTTTTTTGTGCGAAAAGATTTTGGGATAACTAGGGACCTTGTCCAAAGTCCTGTTTCAGCTTCAGACTTCACCAAGCTGACAGTTTTTCTGTGCCCCATCTTGTGTACCTGCTTTAAACACACAGCAACTCTTGGAGTTAGGTATGGCAACTATTTCCACTTTATAGAGGAAGGAACCAAAGCTAAGTGAGGTGCTTGAGTTGACATAGCAGTGAAGAAGGGGAGATGTCATGTGTCTAGCTCGGTCTAGCTCCAGAATCTTTGGCTTCCCTCCAAATGCCAGGCTAGCCCAGCACGCCGCGTCACCTTAACTCCAGAAGTTTCTCTCACGATGATATTCTGCCCCATCATTGTTCAACTGGTCTCTCCTACATACTGGACAAGGCAAGTCAATTTCCCCAATTGGACACAGTCCCTGCACCTAGCGTGGTGCCTAGTAAGATATTTATTGAATGCACCAACCCGTATCTCCTTTTCTTTCCTTATTTTCACATGGGTCTGGAAAAGCACAGGAGATAATAAGATGGGAGTGTCACCTCATTTGTACCCAGCCAGCTTTAGAAGTGTGGAACTTTAGTCTGGAATGCTCCTAGAGCAAATTATAAAAGCACAGATGAGAGAAAGAAAAGATAGTACTGCTTTGGGCCCAAGATTCTACCTGTCAATACTTAATGATAATATCTGCCTATTTTTGTGGCCCAGCTTTGTCCCCTAAGATCAAACACCCATCTGCCCTCCTACTAACCCATCCTAAGATCCCAAAGACCTGCCCATAGCATGAGCTTGACATTTGGGAGCTGTGGTTGGGCCTGAAATGCCAGTGGTAATGAGAAGGAGTGTGTCCCAGCAGCTGCCGGTGTGTGTGTGTATGTGTGTGTCTGTGTGTGTGTGTGTGTTTGTGCAGCAGAGAAGAAAGAAACGTATAGCATGACAGGAACCCAAAACCCTTAAATCAACAAAATCACAAGTGGAGGAAGCAGGGGAAAGTTTTTATGGTCTTGGCTGAGAGAGCTGTAGCAGCAACTGGGGAGCCCTCTGTTGCCCGTGGATGCCTCCCACTGCCATTTCCCTCCCACCCACTTTGCCTCACCGCCTCGGCACTGGGGCCCCGGGTCACCTCCAATCTTCCTGGGAATCCTTTGCCATGGAGTTGGGTGAGACCAAGTTGGAAAACATGGGCTTTCTCGGGGGCCCCACGGTCATGGTCTTGATTCGGTTCAGCCTGTCCCGGGCCTGCTGGCATTTGCGTAGGCAGGGCCCGCACAGGTCCTTCTCGTCGACCAGATACAGGGTGTCCAGCCGCTTGATGGAATCGATGAACGCGTCTGACTCGTCCCCCTTGGGGAAGGGGTTCCGCTTCGTGTTGAGCTTTTTCAGCTTGGGGAGCTTGGCGATGCTCTGGGGGATGTGGCTGAGCAGGTTGTCATTGAGCCCCATCTCGTGCAGCTCCTTCAGGGCCCCCAGGGTGGTGGGCACACTGTCCAGGTGGTTCAGGCCCAGGTTGAGGGTACGGATGTTCTTGAGCTGGTTCAGCTCCACGGGCAGCCCGTTGCTGGTCAGCTTGTTGTTGCTGATGTTGAGGTAGAGCAGGGCGCCCATCTGCCCGATGGACTCGGGCAGCCGGTCGATGTAGTTGCTGTGCAGGTCCAGCCAGCGCAGGTTCTGGAACTTGGAGATGGAGTCGGGGATCTTTCTGATCATGTTCCGGCTCAGGTCGAGCTCGTCCACGTCATTGAGTCGCAGGATGCACTTGGGAAAGGTGGTGATTCCCATCTTGCTCAAGTCCAGGCGTTTCCTCCCGTCGAACGTGACTTTGATGCAGTTCTTGGCTACCTTTAGGGTGATCTTCTTGCCTTTGGGGCCTTTGCCTCCCTTGGCCATGTTTTTTTAATGAGGACGTGTGCTGGAAGTCTGTGGTCTGGTCGTCCGGGGGTCAGGTAGAGGAAAAGTCACATGAGACTCCTGCGAAATCGACTGAGAACAGAAAAGAGATCTAGTTAGGGGAGGACCTCGGGCGCCTGCTTACCCCCAGATAGTGATGGTTTGCTCTCTGATGGTTTAAAAGGAGAGAAAGAGGATTGTGGAGAGAAAGTAGACAGAGCATCAGAAGAATCCATGGCCGAAGATCTTCAGCGAATTGCATGCCTTCTCCAGACCTCAGTTTTCCCAGGTGTGAAAAAGTGCAGGGTGGTCCCGGGGGATTTCCCTGCCTTTAGGAACGTCCTCCCACCCCCACCCCGTTATCCTGTGCTTTCACATACATCTCTCCCAGGAGCACGTCTGCATGTACGTGTGCGTGTGGGCATGTGTGGATATCTACCACTCCCCAGGCTCCCACATGAATCTAGTTTTCCCTTAGAGTTATCTTGTAAGTTCTTTAGGTTGTTGCTGCTAAGTTCCCAGCAGCACTATAACCTTGGATATGAGGGTGTAAGGTGGGAGTTAGGGATGACTCATTTCATAGCCCCCTTCCCCTTCTGGGCCCAGGGGAACTCGGCAGGCCTACTATACCTAGAGTATGAGAGGAAGAAGGATGATCAGGTAAGATGATTAATATGTGCTGAAGCTGTATTCAGCAGCATCTTCTCCACATTTCATGAGCATCAGGGAAACCTGGGTACAGCGCAGCAGAACTCAGACAGAGGATGAAGCCTTTCTATACCTCTGCTCTCACCTCCTCCACACTGAAATTCAAGAGTAGACCCATCTGCACCAATGGATGTGCCGATGCTTCTGATTCCTACTATGGAGAAGCAGCGTGTAGAGGGAATTGAGTAGATTATGGCCTCAGAATACCTGATTCAGAAGTCCAGCTTTGGCACTAACGATTTTCGTAAATTTTCAGTGCCTCAGTTACTGGAGCTGTGAAAACAGTCCCTGCTTTACCTCCACCCCACATATATGATGGGATTCTTAGGCAGTATAGATGGTGTCTATCATCTAATATTGCAAAGCAAATTATAAGTGTTGGACACAAAGTAAAATCTCAGTTAATGTTAGCTACTAAATATTATCAGGAACATTCCACATATTGTTTCTAGTCTATCCATCCATCAAAGTCCACAGCATTACCCCCATTTTACATAGAAGGGAGACTGAACTGCAGAGAGGAAGAATATTAAACACTGCCTCAGTGACCTGTGGGATAAAACTAAAAGTTCTAACATGTGTGCCATCTGAGTCTCAGAAGGAGAGGAAGGAACATTGTGGTGCAAAAAAAAAAAAAAAAAAATTGGCTGAAAACTTGCAAAAGTAGGGGAAAGATATAAAATTGTAGCTGCAAAAGCTCAGCAAACTGCAAATAAGATAGACTAAATGAAATCCACACCTTGACATATCATAATCAAAATTATAGGAAACAATCCTGAAATCCTGCCAGAGGTAAAATGAGACACGATGCAAGGGGGACCACAGTGCCAATGGGGGCAGATTTCTTATAAGAATCCGTCAAGGACAGAGGGCACTGGAAAAGCATTTTTTTTTAAGTGTTGAAGAAAAGAACTGTCAACCCAGACAGTGAAACTGTCCTTCATGAATGAAGGCAAACTAAAGGCATTCTCAGATTAATGAAAACTTAAGGACGTTGCCACCAGATGAACTGTAGTAAAAGAAATGCCAAAGGAGGTTCTTCAGATGTAAAGGAAATACAAAAAAACTTGGAACTTTGGGAAGAAAGGAAGAGTGAAGAAATGATAAATATCTGAGTAAATATAATACAATAGACTATTTCTCCACTCTTAAGTTCTTTAAAATATGCATGATAGTTAAAAGCAAAAATTACACCACTGTCTGATGTCAATATATGTAGATGTAATACATACGACATCTGCTTCATGAAGGAGGAAGTTAATGGGATCTATATGGTAGCAAGGCTTTTAATACTTCTTGAAGTTGTAAAATATTAATTCTAAGTAGACTGCGAAAAGTTAAGTATGTATATTTTAATCCACAGAGCAGCTGCTATAAAAATAGACAAGGGAGATATGGAAAAAAAAATGAAATAGATGTATGAAACAGTAAAAAAATTCAAATAGTCCAAAAAGAGGTAGAAGAAGGAAAACCAACGGAACGAGCAATTGTTAAAATGTAGACTTTAATCCAAGCATATCAATACTGATATTAAATGAAAATGACCCGAAGACACCAATTAAGAGACGTAAATTATCAGAATGGATAAAAAAGAGAAAAGACCCAATTATATGCTATCTATAAGAAATTCACTTTAAATAAACATAAATAAAGTAAAGGGATGGAAAAAGTCATATCATGCAAACACTAATCAAAAGAAGGCTGGAGTGACTATATTAATATCAGAAAATGTATATTTCAAATGAAGAAAGTTTAGCTGAGGTAAAGAAGTATATTATACAATATTAAAGAGGACATTTTATCAACCAAATGTAAAGAGCCTAAATGTGTATGTACTTAAATACCTACCAATAGACCTTTTATATAAATGAAGCAAAAACTGATTAAACTGAATGAAGCAATGGACAAACCTACAATAAAGTTGGAGAGATCAATACTCCTTTCTTGGTAATGAATAGATCAAGTAGAAAGTCTGCAGCAAAAGAACAGAAGATTCTACCCACTAGATGCTAGTAGCACTGCCCTAGTTGTGGGAACCAAAATGTGTCTAGACATTTTCACATATTTACTGGGAACTAAAATTGCCCTCAGGAGAGAACCAGTGATACGGAAGAACTGAAAATGATCATCAGCAAACCGGATGAAATTGATATTTATAAAACCCTTTACCCGGAAACAGTGTAATTCACATCCTTTTCAACCACACATCGAACATGCTCAGACTATATCATGTAGCAAACCTTAAATTTTTTTTTAAATCAAAATCATGCAAAGAATGTTTTCTGAAATTAAATGAGAAATCAACAACAGAAAGATGACTGGATAATCTCCAAATTGTTAGAAATTAAACAGCACACTTTTAAATAATCCATAAGCAAAGACGTCTCAAGGAAAATTAGAAAATATTTTGTATTAAACAAAACTGAAAATACAATAAACCCAAATTTGTGTTATCTAACTAAAGCAGTGATAATGGAGAAACTGAAAGCCTTAAATTTTCACTTTAGAAAGGAAGAAAGGTCTCAAATCTAAACTTCCATCTTTAGAAACTAGTAAAAGAAGAGCAAAATGCACTTAAACTATGCACAAGGAAGAAATAATAAAGATAAAAGCAGAAATCAATAAAATTGAAAACAGAAAGACAATGGAGAAAATCAATGAAACTAAAAGCTGGTTCTTTGAAAGTTGAATAAAATTCATAAATCTCCAGGCAGATTAACAATGACAAAAGAGAAGACATAAATTATGAACATAGGAATGAAAGAGAGGCTGTCACTAAAGAACTCACATACATTAAAAAGATGATAGGGGAATACTAGGAACAAATCTAGGTACATACTTAGATGAAATCAAATACAAATTAGCAAAACTTATTCATGAAGAAATAGATGACACAGATAGACATAACAGATTGAATTCCTAATTGAAACCCTTTCAAAAAAAAAAACTCAATCCCAGATGGTTTAATTAGCAAATTCTGCCAAACATTTAATGCCACATCATCTCTTCCAGAAAATAGATGAGGAAACAATTTCCTGAGGTCAGACTTACCCTGATGCTAAAACCAATCAAAGACACTAAAAAGAAAGACAATTACACATCAATATCCCTCATGAACACAGACTCAAAAATCTTCAACAGATATTGACAAGTTGAATAAAGCAATTTATAAAAAGAATAATACATGATAACAAGGTGGAATGTATGCTGGGAATTTAAGACTGATTCAATATTTGGAAACTGGTAAATGTAATATACCACATTAACAGATTTAAAAGAAGAAAACATGATCATCTCAATTGATGCAGAAAAAACAGTTGACAAAATTTGGCATCCATTGATGATAGCAACTCTCAGCAAACCAGTAACCAGAGGGCACTTCTTAATATGAGAAATTACATCTACAAACCAAACACCTATAGTTAATTTCATAAATGCTGAAAGACTGAATGTTTTCACCCTAAGTTCCAGAACAAGGCAAGGAGGTAAACTCTCACTATACCTATTCAATATCATATTGGAAATTCTAGCCAGTGCAATAAGGCAAGAAAAAGAAATAAAATGCATACTGACAGGAAAGAACAAAATAAAACTGTGCCTATTTACAGATGATCTGATTGTTCATATAGAGAATCACACAAAATTTACCAAAACACTCTTAGGACTAATAAGTGAGTTAACAAGGTCACAGGATACAAAACTCCATATAGTATTTCTGTATGCTACCAATGAATAATTTGAAACCCAAGTTTAAAAAATAATAATGCTCCAAAGCACAAGGCAAATATGTATAAGTTTAATGAAAAAAAATGTGCAGGATTTCTGTGATCAGCATCATAAACCACTGATGAAAGAAAACAAAGAAGGGCTAAAGAAAAGCAGAAACATAGCATATCATGAGTTGGAAGACTCAATAGAGTTAAGATTTCAATCCTCGGAGGAGGGGCCAAGATGGCGGCTTAGCAATGTGCGCGTTTTAGTTCGTCCTCCAGAACAACTACTAGATAACTAGAAATAGTACAGAACAGCTCCCGGAACCACGATAGTGACAGGACACACAGCGTGCCCAGGTCTGGAGCAGCTAGACCGATTGCAACTCTCGGGATCCGTGAGGTCCCCAAGCCGCGGCACCCGGCGCCCCTCCCCCATAGTCGGCTTCTCGGAGGGAAAGGAAAGAGTAGCGGGGACTGAGTCCAACCAAGCGCCAATTGTGGCATTAATAAACAAATTCTGATTACTAAAAATAGGCCCCCAGCTCACGCGAAACTGGGCAAGTCAGAAGTCGCTTATTGGGCTAACCGAAAAAGAAGAAAGGGGACAAAATGGGGGTTTTTGTGGCTGTTTCTACAGAGACTTGGCAGCCTCTGGATTCAGCGGCGGGACTTCTCGGGCTGCAACTGCCCCCCACACAGGTAGAAACAGACTGCTTTCAGGGCTGTCTCCCACCTGAGCCTTCCCCAGGGGAGGGGTGAAGCCCAACTTAGGTGGAATCCCTCTCTCAAGGAACTCAGACCCCAGGGCTTGGCAAATTGAAGCCATTAAAACCAGCCTACAACCTCTCCTCTGTCTCGACCACGCCCCCAGCAGGGAGAGCCTTCCAAAGTTAAAGGAGC